>VXBH01001378.1:0-21690 GCA_013400035.1 Rynchops niger | reverse complement strand
CAACTCCGAAGATTCTGTGATTTAATAAAGAAAAGGTAGCACATAAAAAATGCCAGAAGAAATGAAGAGCAAGAACAAAAAAGATCATTGAGCTCATACGCTCTGCATTTCAACAGGGAGAAGAACAAGAGAGATCCTCAATATGACTCTATTTTATTCAGTATTCTTTTCCACTGCACTTTAGTAGTAAAACCTCTGGGCCATGCTTTCTTACAAAGGTATTCAAATGATATTTATTCCCTCATGTTCTCTTAAGTTAGCATTATTTTAAAATATACACAAAAGACCATTTTAGAAATGCAAGAGGGCATCATGAGGCAAGTGCGTGATACTGTGAAAGCATTGCTTTTGAGGCTGATACACGAATTCTGCTCCAAATGTCACCTTCGTTTCTCCTGGTTAAAGAACAGTGATGTTGTAGCATGACAGTACCTTAGTCAGCCATGGCATTCTTCCCGTGTTAGGTAATTCTACGCCACTGAAACTGCACTACCACTGCTTGTAAGAAGGTTAGGGAAACAGGCTTGGTCTAGATTGCCCCTAACAGCTATTGCTGGTGCCTAAGAAAACAAGAGCCTTTCCCCTATTAATATCAACAGCACAGGACTTAGGCATGATCAACAACTGAAGTACTTTGAAATTACCCTATGGAGGTTGGGTAACTCCAAAGAAGATGAGAAGCTACCAGGGCATGAAGTGATGCCATATAGTAACAGAAAAGCATGGAGTAAACTGTCAATCATATTTCTTATTCCAGGTTCACTACCACAATCTATAGGATTCTGCTACAGAAGAACTGCCGTACTAGATCAAATGTTAAGTCCCCACCACTACAGCCACTTGCCTTCGACAATGTGTGAAAACCAGACACATCCAAAGGAAGCCCAATATGCAAAACACACCCATGAAAGTTAATTTAAGAATGTCAACATCAACTTATGGCTCCCTAGACACAAAGATCAGATTAAGTCACAAAGCAAGTGAGATTTTCTTTCCCTCTGATATGTGACCAGTGGGTAGTCTTAGAAGCCCAAATTGTCTTTGAATCCTTTTGTGTTGACACCATCTTGTAGCAGTGAGTTCCACAGCCAAAGCACGCACCGCAAGAGCATCATTTGGGAACTTTTGGGGTTTCAAGTGTTTTGCAGATTGATTTGCCCCATGCTGTGGAATAAGATGAAGAGAAACTACAGATTCCCTTCTCTGTCAAGTTTCATTACCGTGTGTTCTGTTACAGTGTTATTTATTCAACTTGTGTCATTGAATGAAATTACTGAAATTCAACTCATTTCCAAGACAAACAGTAGCAGTCTTCTCAGGCTCTTCGCACTTGTTGCATCTCTTTGAAGCGAAAAACAGAGGAAGCGTTCTCCTTAAATGCCAAAGGTATCTTTGAAAAGAAGCAGGATCTTCCCTTCCTCTAGGAAATGGGAGTCTTTTATCCATTCCGTTCCTAGCACAGACAAAGCTCCAGCATTAGACAGCACAGCACAAAGACCAACATACCACCTGACTGTGACACGTTCTTGGTTAACCATGAGCAGCTACCACTGCAACGTCAATAACCTCTGCAATTCCCCACTCCAAAGGACTCAAAGGCAACGCAGTCGTTTTGAACACAGACAAGTGATCCCTATCAGTTTTTAAAGGCCGGCAGCTTAAGAAACAAACCAGAAAGCCCATTATTAATTAGGTTAATCCATACCAAAATGGTATCACAGATTGTTTCCTGCTCTTTTCATGAAGTAAAGCTGCTTGGCTTCATTTGCTGACACTGTCTGAAAATACAGAGAAATTTTACAAGGAATTGGACAGTTTTACGTCGAGGTTATGTGACTACCTCCCTGCTGAAGCCCACGTATCGAAGCAGGCAGCTGCTAGGCTGAGAGTGGAGCACAGCACCTATTTTCACATAGGAATTATTGTGTCGCTTGGCAGAATTCTGTTCTATATTCAGTGGGTGACATAAACCACAGCAACGAACTCTGGAAGCTGAGTCTCGCTCTCTCCCCCCTGCACTGCAATCAGAGGTGAAATGCCAGCAAAACGAAACTTGTCCCGTGCCAGGGAAGTGTATGCTGAACAAGCATTCTCTCTGTCTTCCTTGGTCCTTTACTCCAATAAGAAAATGCTGGGCTCAGATTCATTAATGATTGAAATTAGGTATGCATAAATTATGTTCATGGAGAGGTTAAGCCGACCAAAGTGAGAGATAATCCTCTAGCAATACACATTTCAAAAGGCGATACTCCAAAATGCTACTCTGTGCTAACATACCGAATGCTAGTAATTAAGAATTCGAACAGAATTAAGAGCTACAAACTTTTAACAAGATTAAAACAAATTTCTGTCTCAATTCTAAACTGACATGAGCCAGAGACGAAAAAGTAAAAAAAAAAAATCAGAAAAATTCTACTGCAGAAAGAGTACGACAAAGCTCTCTGTTTGAAGCAGTATACACTCACTCCATCTCAGAGGAGATTTTTTTTTTTTTCCAAAGAAAAGAGAGGTTTGGGGTTTTCTCATCATTTATTTAAAAAATTACACCCACGTCCTAAAAATGTAGCTTTAAAATCGGGATATTGCCAAGGAGCTTAAGCTTAACATTCAATCCAGTAATAAAACCGGCAGATTGAAACACAGGACAGAAATGAATTAAAGTGAACGACAATAAAGACAAATGGGGAGCGATTCACAGTGATTATTCCTTGTGTATTAAAACAGAACAGGGGTTAACCGGCTTGGCAGCTGTTCCACGGGGACAGATCTCGTTGGTCAGACCAGACAGTAAATTGAATACTGAATATGAATGCCAAGATGATAATCTTCCCAAAACGGAAAATGGCAGCGTGGCACAGCAATCTCAGCTGATGAGACATGCACGGAGAGTTTGTTTGCTTATTTATTTATTTAATCAGATATCAATGTATCATGCTGGACTATTTATTTCTTTTAAAGCTTAAGGCAAACGCACGGCAAAATGTTTTTCATCCCCTCTTTAGCCACCAAAAGGTAGAGGCTTCTTGTTCTGACAAACTCCTCGCTAGCTAACATGAGCCGGGGCTGCAGGCTGGCAGCTCGACTTCCCAAATCCTGGAGCTAGGGTGCCTCACTAGGCACCCATGCCTAGGAATCTCAGCCAATATTTTACTTGAAAAATTCCTAGACATTAAAATCAATTCATCAATGCAACTAAATTTATTTATTGTATGAACCTCTCTATATTGCTTTTCCCCTGACCTTTCATAACTATTTAGATACTATTCACTTTCTAGTCTTCACGTTTTGCCTTTCTTAATGAAATGTGGCAAAAGCCCTGCATTAAGAAATTAATATTTTTTATTTTTTTCCTTCAACAAGTCTCTCTTTCTTTAAATTAACCCAACTCTATGCTTTGTGATGAGTAATGCCAGTGAATGTGGGGGTTACAATACCGCAACAAATTTACAAAGGTGAGATGATATCTGCACAGCTGAGAGGTCCGCTCAGAGTGTGGAAGGCTTACTAAAAAACAGAAAGGAAAATCTCGTTTACCTATTAGTCAGTAGAAACAGACTTAGGAATCCAGTTGACCAGGCTGCTGCGGAAAGGTTAAATTTAAAGATGCGTTTTGTCCCATGGAGGTGAAGAAACTGGAAATAACAGGAATTACTATCAAAGACTTGGTAGACAATGAGTGCAGGAAGACTGCAGAGCCATAATGACCTTGGTGACCCGAGGGTGAAGGAATTCCGTCATTCTGCAAAATGGGGGGAAGAACTGAGGATCATCAGTTAATAATTGAGCTTGAATGCTGGACACATTTAGAGACATCTGTTTTTTCTCAGAACGACAGTGGTAATTTTTCATAGATGACAGACAAAAAAAAATAATCCAACCAAACCCTAAACTAAGAATTCAGGATGCAAAAATCACCAAAGTATTAGAAGAAGGACTGGGAGTTTGTGGCCTTTTGGCCGTACTATATCTTCCTTGTATATCCTGTGCTTCACAGCACGCAGTTACTTTTTAGCCAAAATTCAAATGCTCATCCAACACATCTTCCCAAGCAAGCAGCCAAACTCTTCCCTGATCCTGCCTGCACTGGTGACCAGGGAGGAGAAAGAGGGAGGAACAATGTCCTGGTTCCGGCGGGGATAGGGTTCATTCTCGCCAGGCTCCGGCAGGGACACAGGTATTCCACCCCACGTGAGCCATGCCCAGTCTGGGGCCGGGAGCTGCCGGGGGGTCCCGGGTCTGGTGGTGAGCGGTGGTTCCGTAACCGTGTTTGTACGTTCCTCTATCCCTGTTGGTGGTGGTGTTTTCTTGTTCCCTTTGCTGTTCTGTTAAACTGCCTTCGTCTCAACCCACGAGTTTTGCCTTTTTCTTCTGAAGAAGCTTGAGAGAGGTCTGCGTGGTTCTTTGTTGCCGTCTGAGGCCGAACCACAACAAAGAAGCAATGGCAGGGGACTCTACCAGACTGTATCCTATCTCCTTACCTGAGAGGCATCTCACCCTTATCTCAGCATCGGTAAGCACTGTTAATTCAAAAAAAGGGGAGGAGGCGAGAGAAAAAAGCAGCTTTCAACCTTTCTATAAACAGCTGGTACAAGCCATTCCTTTCAATTTTGTCACAGGATTGTCTTTTGCTTCCCAAAGCCCATTTCTGATGGTCTTGACGTTAGTGCTGATGTTTTACTGGGTTTGTGGCTGTGCTGTCGCATGTGAAAAGCTACCAGCTGACTCTGACATTTTAGCTTCTCCTCTGTCTCCACTGTTGGAGCAAGGCCACCGGGATGGCTGCCCCATTTAACAGTCCCAGTGGAAAAAGCTTTGCTGAAGCACTCCTTCCCCTGAAATTTCCTGTCTTTCCAGGGTTATAATGCTTTAAAAGGGACATGCTTTAACAAAGAAAGAGAGCTTTCCCAGTCAAACTCAGCAACCAGAGACCATGGTCCATGTTTTGCTGGGGCTCTGATAGTTTGTCATCCCCAAGCAGCGTAGGTATACACACCAATGACTGTGGTTAAACCTTCTTAACCTTTTTAACAGCTGTATGGGCCATCCACTTTGTAAAAATTCAGTCCAATTTATTTCTTTTCACACCACCAACCAGCTGCCTTTCAGCATAGATGCCTGCACTGGTTTGGGGTAAAGCGGAGCCAACTTTCTGTTCAGAGAGAGAGGTTCTTGCTCACGCTTGTTACCAGGGTCCGCTGGCTGGGCTGTTTGCCCTGCGGAGGGGTCGCACCTGTGGGGAGGAGCGGAGAGGTGACCCAAACTGACCAGTCGGGTGTTCCATCCCATCTGCCATGCTCAGGATAGAAGTTCGGGGATAAGGATGGGCGGTTCTTCTTCGGTTCTTCTTCTTTGGCTCTTCTCCAATGTTTCGTCCTCGCTGCACTGCCTCTTCAACGGCTGACGGCTGAGGAGGACCCCGTCAGCTCATCTGCCTGTAGATCCTGGTCAGCGTGTTCCCGTTCCCATTTGCCACCGAGCCCAGCCTGGAACTTCCCCACTGCCTGCCAGTGGCATCTCCCTGGGAGCCTCATAAGGTTTTGTGTACATTTGTATATATTCTATGTATTTCATTATTGCCTTTTTTATTTCTTATTATTAACATTTAATTGAAGTAGCTTAGGTTTTTTCTGAACGCGTAAATCTCTTTATCTCTCTTCTTCCTCTCCTTGGAGCGAGAGGTGGGGGAGAGCACCTGTCGTCTGGTCATTGGCTAACCCGGCCCAAACCATGACGATGCTTAACTATAAAGTTTAAATTACAGAAGGATTATTCACAGTGAGCAGCGAGGCCGTTAAGAAAGCACGCCAGTCCCTCGCAGACCCTTCTTCTTTCATGAAGTAAGTAAAAGGGACACGCTTTAACGAAGAGGGCTTTCCCGGTCAAACTCCTGTGAATTATTCATGCTCCTCTCAGATGTTTAGGTACACGTCTAACCCCTAGATTGCACACGTGGGTTACCAGCAAGAAATGGAGAATCATTCCCACAGGGAACTGGAATTACAGCAGCATCTAGTCAAGAAGAAAGGATACTGAGCTGTGAACAAAGTGGTTAACTACACATGACAGCACACAGATGTGCGTCCAGGGAAACAGGTCACTAAAAGCACACGGCTTTCACAAGTGCCAGAGTTCAGCTCCTGAAAGGCAGAACCAGCCGACAAAATGGCGGTCTGGGGGCTTGGAGTGCGATACCAGAGTTGGGAAGCTAACCTCAGTCACAACCCAGCAATTGCTCCTCCTTTCCCATCTTTCAAATGAAAAGACAACCGGAAGCCGAAACGAAAACAGTCAGGGTATTTACACCATCAAAGCAATGAATGCAGCAGTGAGTATGCTGGATGCGGCTATAGTGCATGGTGGGGTTATGGGGGGGGGGGGAAATTGTGGGTGTTTTATGTTTCCAGTTGCATTCCAGCTAAATGCAAGCTGAAGGCCGAACATCTGACATCTGCTTCTGGAGAAGCGACCTCAAGAAAACAATGGGAAAAGGAAGATGTTGACCCCTTCCCTTCTCCTTCCATGTTCTCAGCCTCTTTCCAACCCACTTCTCTTCCTCCTATTTTGCCTCCTCTTTTCTTTTAAACCGCCCACATCTCCTGTTTCTCCCCTGCAGTCCTCCCGCTACCCCATTATTCTGTTTTTTACTGCTCTGCAGCAGTCAGCTTTTTCCATTTCCCTTCTTGAATACTCCACTACAAGCATGTTGTCTCACTCCTCTATCCCCTCAACACGCATTCTGTGACTGGTTTGCACAAGAGAGAATGAAACTGCCTGTCTTTTACTAAGGTAACTAGCTAAGTACACAGAAACGGGAGCCGTCAACAATTCTCAGACAGGGCAGAGGAGATCCCCAGTGCCAGGTCAGGGAGAGGGAAGGGAATTGCCGTTCGGGAGTTAACACCTCAACCCTGGACAGAAAGGCAGGCTGTGGCAACGTCATCCCTCCCTTGTGTCCCTCGTCACAGACCTGGAGCTCCTTCTGGGAGCTACTGGATACATCCGTGCTCTTGCCATAGTCACGGTGGTTTAAAGTCTCTTTTTAGCTGCAGTTATGCAGTGGGGTTAGGCAAACGTGTCACAACAGCTGCACTGGTAGAATAACCAGAACATAAATACTGTCACTGTTTAGCAAGGCTGAAATCAAACCACCTTGGACTACCAGAGCTGAAGTGGAGTTCTGCACGCATATTGAGTCATGAGAACCATCTAATTCTGAAGTGGGCCATACCACAGGGGGACATTTGCTCTTATGTTTTACGTTCTCTGTAGGGCAAAGCAGTAACGGCTTTTCCCNGCATTTCCGCAAGTCAGCATTCCGTTCATTCACCCATCAAGTCAAAGGCCTTCCTGCTTCCCCGTAACGAAAACATTCCTGCTATTTCCACTCTTTCATTTTGCCTTTTCATACATCCATTCCAGATCACGCATTGACCACAGACGGGTGCTCCCCATACGCAAATAAACAAGCGCACGGAGCACTGTATTTTACATGCAAAACCATGACCCGTTTCCATCGCACAGCCTCGGAACCTGAAAAACCTAGTGATAGAGACTGCTTGGGTGACATTTCGTAAGGGACTACAAAGCTTGTACCTCATAGTGAGGACAACAATAATGAAATACATCATTTTTTGCTTTTGTTGAGTTCTTGCATTTGTATCATTATTATCATTTTACGACTTAAGGTCAACTTGCTTAATTTATCTGATATTAAATAATTGGTCCTGGCCATAGAAAGCACTATAAAAGCTATGATTACAGGTACGGTCAGGAACAGAAGGGGGAGAAAATGGAAAACTCCAACTGACGGTTCCGTCACGCCATTATTAACCAAGAGAACACCGCAGATTGCACTGGCTCAGCACGCGTGAGAAATCATGGAAACGCTTTGAGAATCTGAAGCTGAAATACACTGCAACAACAAAGCCAAGAAATAACCACTGTAAGGAAAAGCAGTGTGATACTTCCTGTAATTACTTGAGGAAGAATTAAAAATGTTTAACTCCACTCCACAAATTACTAAATAATACCATTTCAAAGGTATCATAGAGTGGATGACTAAAATATCAGATTTTTTTAGACACACAAGATGGATTTGTTTCTATCGCATCACTTTAGTTTCATTTTGTCATAAAAAACTAACTATTAAGAGAAAAAGTAAGCTTCCCTTATATCCCATAACGCTAATTATTTTTATGGTACCGACTTCGCCAATAGGCACTTCACAATCCTACTGAAACGAAAAGGATAACACCCCCAGTGCAGCTGTACCCCTTCGGAGTACCCACTTCAGCTACTTCTGATTCACTGGACATCAACTCGAGCTACACTAGTGGATTCCTACATCAATTCTTTGTGCTATACAAGCTTATTATGCAATTGTAATCACACAAATTTGTAGAATGGAAAGTCCTACCCAATTTCCTCAGTTATATTTAATGTAAGTTTCTCTTGCCACAATCTACCGAATTACCCGCATTTTTGACATGTAAATACACACTAGAAGCCACTTTTGTAGAGGCAGGAATTTTTAGGTTGTTTTCTTATATTGAAAATTCATTGGAAATGATACATTAACTAGCAAAAAACCCCCACACCCACAAAGACACAGACTGAAACCTTATCTCTACGCACAGTATTTTACACACAGATGATGTTGAACCACAACTTCCTATACTGGTACAATGAAAGGGGCAAAACACCTAGAGAGCTATTGCATACTGTCACGAGTCCCTTAAAAAATATCTGCCACAAATACAAAACCTTCTTTTATGATGTTATAGAAATACATTCGATATGCTTCTCTCTCCTCGGTCTTTTCTATCACCATCCTGTGGCACCAAAAGCTGCAAAAAATATGAAGCTGTAAAAAAAGGCCAAGACGACAACCTAGTGAGAGCTATTAAAAAGGAACAAGAGGTTTGCACGGAACGTGTAATTTTTATAGGTGTTTATTTTGGTTTGGAATTCCAACGTGCAAAAACCACATTTACAGTTCATAAACACCATTTAAAAGATTTTTTGCAAAATTCATAGCTGTCACCCATGGCAACGGTTATACCTCTCAGCATAACTGCAACAGCTGGCTTTGTGAACTACAACCAGCTGGATGGAACCTACTTTCAAGGCAAGCAGTAAAAACGACAGACAACCGTACTACCCCTAGTACTTTCATATCTGAGAATCAAAAAGAACGTGGAGGAAAAAGTAAATCAGAACAAACCAAAATTGAACTAATTCAACATCTAGCTTCACTCTATCATCTCAAAAATAGACCATAAAACAGTATTTACAGAGAAGACAGAAACACACTTGTGCTGGACACTGGTGCATTCAGTGTTCTGTCTGGGAGGAAGATCAGTCAGAATAAACCGTATCTTGGTCCATCACATTCAAGCAAGAGTTACCGTCCTCTACAAGATTTCATCGTATTTTAAGAAGTCATTTTTGCTACAATGAATGATATTATTGTAATGTAGTTGAATATGAGTAAATCCCTTACTATGCAAAAATATCCCCACGCTGGAAACACGTTGGAAAACGTGCATTTAACAAGAAGACTCCAAACTCTTTTAAAATCTCCGAGGGATGTTCATTAGTAAATTTCAGAAAATTCCTCTTATCAAAGAAAGAGAGCGTCTGACATGTCTAAGGGCAAAAGAAGGAATCTTATCCTGTACATCCTTACTTATGATAATAAAGCCTTTGGTTTCAGTAGGACCACATCTGCAAATAAAGACTCCTCAGACAAATGCAGGAAATAAGGCCCAGTCTCAGAACTCGCGCGTTTTCTTACATACTCATAGGAGTGGTCTTCACAAAAAGGTGAAAAAAATCCTCACTGTGTCTACAGATTGGTGGATTCCCAGAACGCTGTGGCCACACCAGCTGGTAACTCTGGACCACACTACGGCAGCAGATTGCTTTCACAACTGTTAGAACCCAGAATCCTTTGTCCAAAAAGGATTCCGAGGGTACTAGCCTATCTCCATATGTTGAACCACAGGAGGACAGACTGCATTGTACCTAAAAAATGCTTGATGCTTCCTATATGACAGCGACAAAGGACATTTACAGGGAGAAGTAAACAGTAAAACACACATAGCACAAGGGGCTGACCCCCTTCCATTCTGGTGGTGGAAAAAATGAAGATCATCACATTAAGCAAATACCACTTATTTGAAAGCGTCAATAAACCATTAAGATTTTGTTGAGCTTCAATTAAAAAAATTATGTCTGTGGGAGTGATTGTGGGTTTTCTCTCACCTGAAATAAATAGGAAGACTTACAAAAAACAGAATTCGCACTCTGTCAAGTCAGCTCTGCCAGTCAACTCTGCCAGTCAACTCTACAGGTAAGAAACAAATTTTTTAAAGATTTTTGGCTTTTTTAAGCACGTTAATAGCAAGAAGAGGTCTAAGGCAAGCATTGGACTGATACTTGTTGAAGATGGTCATCTGACAAATAGGGATGAAGAAAAAGCAGAGGCATTCAATGCTTTTTTTTTGCCTCAGTCCTTAATAATACCGATAGACCCTGGCCTACCTGGTCCTCTGAGTCAGAGGACCATGACTGTGGGAACAGTGACTTTCCATTTGTGGACTCTGAAACTGTAAGGGAGTAGCTGTGTCAGCTGAAGGTATATAAGTCCATTGGACCTCATGGGATTCATCCCAGACTACTGAGGGAGCCAGTGGATGTTACAGCACGACCACTCTTGATGATGTAACAAAAGTCTTTGGGAGTCTGGGGAGGTACCTACTGACTGGAAGCTAGCCAATGTTATTCCAATTTTCAAGAAAGGTGTGAGGGACGACTACAGACCTGCTAGTCTAACCTCAGTACCTGGAAAAATTATGGACAAGATCATACTGGCGGCTACTGAAAGGCATTTAAAGAACAATGCAATCATCAGGCATAGTTAACATCCGTTCGCAGAGGGCAAATCCCGCCTAAATAATTTGATATCCTTCTATGATAAAGTCACCTAGTGGATGGAGAGAAGGCAGTGGATGTAGTTTTTCTGTGTTTTACTAAGGATCTTGACATTGTACCTCACAGCATCCTTCTGGACAAGTTGTCCAACTCTGGGATGAGAAGGCTCACGAAGCACTGGGTGAAGAACGGGATGAAGGGCAGGGCTCAAAGGGTTCTAGTGAACGGGGCTACACCTGGCTGGCAACCAGGCACCAGCAGTGCCCCTCAAGGCTCAATTCTAGGGCCAGTTCTGTTCAATATTTTTATCTATGATCTGGATGCCGGCGTTGAATGCACCATTAGCAAGTTAGCTGATGATGCCAAACTGGGAGGTGCCGTTGACTCTCTTGAGGGACAAGAGGCCTCGCAGAGGGATCTGGGTAGACTGGAGCACTGAGCAATCATCAATGGGATGTTCAAGAAGAACAAAGGCTAGATTCTGCACCTGGGATGGAGTAACGCTGGTCACAAGGATAAATTGGAAGAGGAGTGGCAGGAGAGCAGCCCTGCAGAAAGGGACCTGGGGGTGCTGGTCGACAGCAGGCTCAATATCAGTGTGCCCTGGCAGCCCAGAGGGCAAACCGCACCTTGCGGTGCATCAAACACAGCATAAACAGTGAGTCAAAAGAGGTGGTTATCCCGCTGTACACGGCGTTGGTGAGGCCTCACCTCGAGTCCTGTGTGCAGTTCTGGGACCCACCATTTAAGAAGGATGTTCAGGTCCTTAAATGTGTCCAGATCAGGGCGACAAAGCTGGTGAAAGGACNCTAGAGAGGTGGTTGATGCCCCAGGCCTGTCAATTTTTAAGCAGCATTTGGACAATGCCCTTAAGAATTCGCTAACTTTTGGTCAGCCCTGAATTGGTCGGGCAGTTGGACTAGATGATCATTGTAGATCCCTTCCAACTGAAATTGATATGATATGATATGATATGATATGATATGATATGATACGATATGATACGATATGATACGATACGATATGATATAACCTAACATAATATAATATAATTAATACAATATAATATAAATTCCATTCCATTCCAATGAAGTAACTGTCCTTTGGAAACAAAGGAATAGCATATTAAGAGAAATGCATGATCATCCTGCCCAGCGCACACATGTGAAGATCACTTTGATCTGTAGCATCGTGGGTAGAACTAGTTGTGATGTGACTGCCTGCTGAGAAACAGGAAGGGAAGATCTGTGCTCTCATGCATCCAGGAGAACATGCAAGGCGCAAGAAGGTGCTAATGGAGGCACTCTACCTGCAGCAGTCACACCTTTGCAGAATTTCATAGATAGGAACAGTAATACCAGCCTATATTTCTACCATTACTGTTACCTTGGGATCACTGAATTCTGCACCAACATTAACAGCTGCCTTAGCTCTACTCCTTGTACCGGTATGTCCTCACATGACAGAAACCACCTATTCCCAAAGCAGGACAAGTAGAATTGAAGTGGATGCACTGACTGGAGTCTTAAGCCTGCTTCTTTTCCCATTTGTACCAATCAGCTGTGCCATTATTTCTCATTTTGAAGTTACCCCTGAGAAGCAGAAACAATAATACACCTGTAAGAGTGTCATGGAAGATGCACTGCACCTCCAAAGGGCTGCTAATAGTTCTGCTGTCCCTGCTCCAGGCTAGTATGCCTCAGGTCCAGGCAGCTTCATGTCTCTTGAGTACACCGGCGGCGTCCTGAAACACACTTGAAACATCAAAAGTCTTCAAATACAAAAAGACTCATAATTTCAAAGGCCTAAGTCTCATATGCCTTTACAGTGTTACTTTCTGTCTCATAACACAGAGTTTAACTTCACATTTTACAAGTTTGCCAGGCATAGGTTTAAAACCACCTTTTCCCAGTTGATCCTTCAGAACAGTAAAGCTAGGCTATAAACTAAATATGTAAGCTGGAAGTAACATATGGTATGAAAGGTGTCGAATAAAATCACCGTTACAAATAGATCACTTCAGATACAACATGCAGGACGTCCTGAATGCTGAATAACACCAGTCTGACTGAGCATAAATTATGCCACACTGCTCTTAGCCAAATCAGAGGCACTACCATTTAAGCCGTTTATTGTAAGCCCGTTAGCTTGCCTTTAATTAATAGGGGCATGCTCATCATTTTACAAATTATTATTTCACGCTGATTATGCAATCAATGAAAGTTTTCTTGTGAACAAAATTAATAGCACCCCCTCCCCCCAGGATCTACAGTCTACTCACCTATGGAAAAGCCAGGAACTCAGAGGAGATTGCCACACAGATAAAAGGACTACATTTAAGTAAAGATTTATCTACACCTCAGTGTACATGACTCACAAAAATACTAATCATAATCAGGTCTGATGAACAAAAACGTGCAGAAGTAACAACGTGCAAGAAGTAGGCCTTGAAATGCACATACCAAGTAAAAATTAGCGCTACTTGTTACGGCACTTTAAAAGGCAATAGGAAAATACCCAAGGAATATTTGAATGTCATTGCAAAAATCCGCATTTTAGGAAGAATATCGCTGCAGAAGAAAGCAATTTAGATGACTTCCTTTTGTGGGTCTGAGCTGAGAACGTTGATAATTCAGACATGGCATTTACAGGTCTGACAAACAGAAACCAGCAAAACGTTGGAGACAAAATAGACTCTGAAAAGACAGGAATAGATTGACACCGATGATCAATTTCAGATGGTACCTAATTTAACCATAAACCAAAATGCAGTCAATATTTCTGAACTTCAGAAATAAATCCACGTGCAAACTTCACCTGCTTTTGCACAAGACCCTTTCTCTTCCCCATCACAAAAATATTTCCTTTTTTATAAGGCTGCATGTTGTAAAACTAAATGACTAACAGATACAATGATAACAAAAAAAAACACAGGGATGACCCCAGCTTGGGGAGAAGCCAACAGGGACCCCGGATATAGTTCCTTTGCTTCATCTTTTCAACCATTAACCATGTAACATTGCTAAGGCTCTTAATTTCAAATACCCGCACCAGAAATTCAAAGAGAAATCATTTTAGTATTGCAACTTTGACAGCCCTGCAGCAACAACGTGTTTAAACAATGAAGTCTCAGTACCTCCAGGGCACGGGAACAACTCTACCTTCCAAGAAAGAAAAGGAAATCAGAACAGAGTGTACAGTCCAGCTAAATGTCGCAGCAAGGAGCAGCCCCTAAAACAGAGGTCTTGCGATTCACTTCTCAGTTATCTGTCCTAGCCAGTAAAGAATGAATGTAATGCCATTTATTTTAAAATCTATTTTCAAAGGCAAAAAAAATGAGCAAGGCTCCCGACTTACACTGAAAGGCAGCTGGAATTAATATGGGCAGTAGAGGAAAGCCAGGTCTCTTTTAGGCCTTTTTAAAATCCCTCCCCCGGGGGCATCATATTACCTCCCTTAAAACAACGCTTGTCAAAACCTCAGGCAAAAAGCAATTAAAGGTGAGAGAAATTTCGTGAGGATATGAAATTAAGCTGCAGATTGTTGGAAGCTCAGTGAAAACTTTAATGGGTAACAGACACCATATAAACTAAACTAAGCGTTAATTAATTTCATCGAATACAGCAGCGATGGGAGGCAGGCTCATTCCAGGTGAGGACAGACCCGGCAGGCCACTTCGAGTTCTGCACCGAAACCATCCGAGCGGGCAGGTAGCTGGCACAGGGGGAGGGAGGCGAGTGCGTGTCTGCACAGAGGGGCTGCAGGGGAGCAGCTGCCGAGGTCTGCGGGACAATCCTGCCCATCGCAGGGGACCTGAGGCAGTGAGCTTGATTAAAGCTCCGTAGTTAACCTGGCAGGTCGCAACGAACCCTTCCAATGTTATCGCTTGTTGTGTAATTACCATTTCTCAAGAAGAGACAAAAGTCAGAAGAGAGACATAAAACTAGCTTTTTAAATAAGTAATGAGTATTGTTGCAAGTCTGGTGCGCTCAGTTAGCTGATCCTCCCTTCCTCAATAAATTAGATGTGGAACTAACTCAGTAATTCCTCTGCAGTGCTTAAGGTCTCAGGTAGTTGAGCAAAAAACAGGAGGGCAGGGAGACAGAAGAAATGAAGAATAAGTGATGGACTTTAGGAATAGAGAGGGTGTCAGCACTGGCAAAAGACACACCTGAGGAATAAATGGGTCTTTCAAGCCCCCACTCACTGGTGACAGATGGTACTCAAGAACATCAGAGAAGCCTGATGGAATCTTTCAAACAGAGTAACACAAAAAAGGTCCTTATGAGTTTCCTATTCAGGCTTCTTCCCCTTTTTCTTTTGCTTTTTTTCTTTTTTAAACAACAAAAACTATAATTAAAAAGCGGGAATTCTTTTGCTGCTTCACTGGTCTTTCAGTCATTCCCCCACAGCTGCCTGAAGTACAGCAAGAAGAAATGAAGCCACACTCCATTCAGAACACCCACATTCACAGACCATGCTTTCACGCAATTCTTACCTCTCTTTCAGGGTTTTTTAACGTCTCTGCACAACTTGCCATTTTTAAGCGTGTTTACTATTTGTCATATCTTCTTATTCTCAGTTCAGTTTGCCTCAGCAAAATTTCAGCTGATAATTTAACAGTAAAGAGTTTTAATTTAAATTTAACAGCTGATAATTTATGAGTGAAAAATCTCGGGGTCAACATACCCCTCACAAAGATTACTAATTTTTCATTGCAAATTAACCTTCCTTTCCTCCCATACTTATCAAAAGCGTCAATGACTTATTTCTAGACATGTTAACGCTATTAGAATTATTCAATAAACTCTCCCTCCTTAGTTTCCTTTCCCTCCTTTGAGCTGACACAGGAGCGCGAAATGGGGATTACATCTTTGAAAGGAAAAGCAATCATTATTGGCCGGCACTCTTTGTATTCTGCTCTGTGGTTCCCGGCATATTTATTAGAGATGGGAAGCTGGAAGTCCAGGCAGAATGGTTCTCTAGGTGAGATCAAACCCATGGTCTGTATACTAGACACTCCACAACCGGCCAGGCAAGACAAAGAAAACGAGGGGAAATAAAGTTTTCTCCATTTTGAAGAAAGAGAAGCAAGAAAAATGGGACTAAAATGTCTCCCATAACATTGCCCCAAATGCCTGCAGCAGAATCGAGAACTCAGTAAAGGTCTTTCCAAGCCCCACCCGAATTATTTTTGCCCTCTTCCGACAAAAGTCAAACCTGAAGTGAAATTTAGTACTAGAGAAAGAGATTGTACATCAACTGTGAGTATTATGTTGAAATTTCAGTTTATTTAGGGAATGAGAGGGGAACTCATTCCATGGCAGAAGTTTAATACTTAACAAATAAGTTATTACTATTTTTTATCTCTACATTTGGGATGCTATTCAAGACTTTCCAAACTTCACTGCTTCTAGAAATTATGACATCCCAGGGACAGGGCTATCCGATGATGTCCTAGAAGAAGCAGCAGATGGAACAGCAAAGCAATAAATGTATTCTCATGGAATATGGTTCACACAGTCAGAGGGGAACAAACTGCACAGATATTGGGAATATATAACCAGCCAATGAAAAGTATTTTCTCTAAACAGGATGCTTTCCAAAATTTTCTTAGGAAACAGGAATCCTCAGCTGTTTAGGATCACTGAGCAGTCTGCAACAACGTCATTCGCAAGCGTATGCGTGTCAAGAGAATGTCATCATTTATAGCATAAGAGCAGTATTGCTACTGCTGATCTGGGACGCAAAGCCCGCTTTCTGTAACCTTCAATACCAACTTATCCAGCTCCATAGCTAGAGAGATAAAGTAGCAATGGGTTTAGGACAGATTTAGCAATTTTAAATAATCCTATTCTTTCAATTTGGCAGTCCCATTTGGCTGGCAGAATGCCACCAGAGTATGCAATTTAATACAGTCATAGCTGTCACAAGACATACTAGATTGCTCTATCCATGGACTGCCTTCTATATATAACTGATAAGAGCTTGCATAATTAAGGTTGCATTTGGAAGCCTCAGTTATGTGACTAATGGCTCTTTGCAGTGAGCTTTCATTATATATGCAACATAAGCTTTCCTCACAACAGCAATTCTTCTTCTCCAAAAATGCTTCAAATGTTTTGATGTTGTATTTACAATGATCTTCGATGTTAACGAGGGCTCTAATTTTAAAATCTGGTGCAATTCCTTTGAACTTTTAATATTAAACTGCAGACTTTTTCCTCTGCAGAAACAGAACAGAAACAGAACTTCATGTGAATGTTAAACAAGGAAAAGTCTGTATATTATTGTCACACGCTGGATTGTGAAAGAGCTGGGGACTCCTTTTCCTGCGGCTCATCAAGGAGTCCATCTCCCTTCATACACAGCACAAAATGAAGCTGTTAAAAGCAGGAATACCTGGAGAGCTGTCAGCAAAATGTAGGTTTTGTGCAGAGTTGTGATACTGTTACTTTCCAGGGAAACCAAATACATCTAAACGCGACCCAAGACTTTCCCTTCCCCGGCAGTAAGCAAGATGTCACACAAACAAAACCTGAGATGACAAATATGGGAGGCATGACATTTCAAAACAGTTCATAGGACTGGTTATTACTGCATCTTTTGCTTGTAAGTCAGAGGCCTTTCTCCATCAAATGAACTCTAGTTTGCAGGCATCAGTAATGCGCTTGGGTACTAATCCACAGAATAAACAGAAACCTGTTTGGAACTATGGAAGCTAAACAGATTAAATTAATTTATAGTAGTAACTTTAGAACATTCCAATTTGTTTCTTGCTTGGCACGGGACAATGAAAACATGTTGGGTACTAAACACTCAGTACATCTTTTAGAATCAGAGGAATCTCCGCACCTTTGGTGGAGAAACAGGCCACTTATTTGTTGGTCAAGTAATTCACTAGAGACATACCTATTTTCTTAGAAATAGCATTTGCAGGATCTGAGGTTTGCCACAGCTTCACCGTTACCCAAGATTATTTTGTATTTCCTTTCAGCGTTATTTATTCCTCTGTTATTTCTAAGAAGTTGTCAATAAGCACCCAAAATATCCTGAAAATAAGCACTGGGTCTTCTAACAAACTTTTACAGCTACTGGAACAGAATTCAATTCACCAGTTCGGCTTTAGGGAGCATTAAAGAACCGCAAAGGCTTCACTTACTTACTTTCAGAGGCTTTCAGGACAAGTTTTGGACAGGCTCTATTTTGCTCCTTTTTAAATAATGTTAGGAATGGTCTATTAACCTCAGACAAGTGTCAGCCTTTTTGACCTTATACGTATTCACAGCAGTCAGAAATTAAGCGAATTGAATTCTCCATTATGCAACTCTATTTATCACCCAAGAGCCAATAGGACAAAGAAAGGGAAAGTCTCACCTCCTTCTTTTGCTTCTTCCCCCTGCCCCCAGGCGTAAATATGCCCTTTGAGTCTACAGTAATACTATGAAAATTGTGACTGTTGTCCAAATCCCTTACTTTCACATTCTATGGCACGTAGCCCTCCCATCACAGAAAGTAAAACACTCGACACACTCTGTACCTTACAGCTCACTCTCTACCAACACCTGTGCAAGCTGAGACTGTAAAAAGATGTTGCAACGAGACATCTGTTGTGAGCGCCCAGGTAAGCTCATCTGTAGGTAGTATAATTTGCATTTATTTATCGATCTAGATACTTTTATGGCTCCCTCACTGTATTCCTAAGGCATTTCACAGATAGCAATGAATTTCTCCAAGAATTACCCTTGCAAAATAAGCATGATTATCTCCAGTCGAGAGGTGAAGAACCGACATACAAAGGAATAGAGTGCACTGCTGAAGGTCACACTGGAAGTCTACGAAACAACCCTAATCAGACCAGAAATCTCCTAAAATCACAGGTGGGCTGTGACTCTTCCCATCCTGTCTTGGCTGAACAGAAAGTCAAAAAGAAGCATTAACATGACCTTTTGCTTGTCAAGTTTGAGACAAAATTATTAAGGTCTAACTGAAATAATCTTAAATTGCTAAGAACACTAAGATTTTCTGTATCGTACCACCACAAATACCTTCGTATGCATTTTATTCCTAATATTCTTAACAAAATGCCTACGTCATAATTGTTCCACCAATAACTACTGCTGCTAGTGGTAGCTGTGTCAGAGCTGAGTAACAGTGGCTATTTTCATCACGCAGAAATAATTCTGCAGCAGCTCATATTGAGTTTACAGCATTTAGGAGCCCATTCAGGAGGTTTTTAAAGTCCTTGTCCTGAATGATCAACTTTAAGTCCAAGATGGGTGTATGTCAAACCTGGCTGCTTCCTGGTACAATCTATGGAGACGAATTTGAAGAAATGTAGGGATGAGAGGGATTCAAACCTAACAAAGAAATTGTATGCCTGAAATCACTCCTTTCTGTGGGTGGGGGTATCCATTGGTATAATAAAAGAAATACGTTTCCCTAAAAACTATTGCTTTCTTATAGCCTCTGATCTTCAGAGTACCATAATGCTAATCTTTCTCAATTTTCATCCTAGACCACTAGGGAAAAACTCAATGTTCATATTAGAATACCCCCACTGCAAACAGCCTGGTAACACTAGGAATGACGCTGGTAAGCCAGAGTATTTATAGCTTGGTTCTGAGGGGCATTCTGGTTCTTTGGGAATATAAAACACAGACTTCACAGTTTTGTAGTGCTCCTAACATTGAGAAACCATCAGGAAGCCTACTGGTGTGTCTTGACTGTGAAAGCAAAGTAAACAGAAGCACAGATTTAGGCTCAGAAAGGAGTTTGCCTGAAGCAGGAATTCTAGGATCCATGGGGATAATTTGCTTACTCTGTAATACTGTCCACTCGCAAGGATCACCTGGTCATTTCTGACTAACAATGTCCATACTACTGTGCAGACCTACAAGTCTAGCAGGTCTGCAGCTTGTGATAGCTTTTTGTTAATTTTTCACCTTTTGTACAGAAGACATTTAGTTTGTTTCAATCTACCGGAGCGGTTTATGACTTAAGCATGTGGAGGGCAGGTGTCTGGATGGGTGTTCAACAGGCCTTTCTGCACCATGCACATATCACATGTTGCCCGTCTGAACAAGTCTGACGGACTTTTTCTGTCCTGAGTTCTTACCCTATCAGCAAGCCTGAAAACGTACCTGAAGTGGGCTCACCCCACTGACACAAATCTGTCTTGGAGGATGAAGCAATCAGCATGTGATTCAAAAATCTGTGAGCTTCCAGCATCATACACAAAGGCTAGCTGCAAGCAGTACTTCTCAGGCACGCCACTTCTCTTAAAGCGGCTTATTAATAATGAGAGGCACGCTTAATGAGTTTGAAACAGCACGGGTTGGGCATGATGTAGCTCAGGCTATCCCAAGGAAGACACAAATTCAACCAGTAGCTGAATGTCTCCCCTTTCCTCATCAGATAGACCACCTTGCAAAATAAAAAAAAAAAAAAAAGGCTAACTCATAGTGGCAGAAATCCACTAGGATGCCCATTTAACACCAAACAGAAATCAGTTTATGCAGGAGCTACTGAGAACCATGTGCGTGTGCAATCCTTTCACACCCTTGACAGTCCTGTAACCAACCATCAAGTTGACCAGCGAACCTCTCCTAATACCTCATAAATCAGCATCACAATTCAAACACCTATTGCTGAGACAGCAGGTGGAAAAAATAGTAGAGCTGAGATTAGAACCTGGTTCTATTCTCTGGATCTTGCCTGTGCCAGAGAAGGCTTAAAGGCCAGGAACAAACCACCTGAATGAAAAGTACACAGCTCAAAAAAGGACTTCATCTTACAGAGATGACAATAAAACTTTAGCTTGAAAATATGGCAGCTGTAAGCAAAACCAACACATCATCCCAGCAAACTTCTCACCAGAAGCTTGTGTCTTACTGCAGGACAGCACATCTACCTATTTCTGAATGGGAACGCAGACCATCATCTGCTGATTCCTAACATCGCATCCCACAGCAAACAGACACAGCAGTCTAGTCTGCGCCATGCCCAGCTCCAGCACGCAGTGCAAGATCAACTCAGCCCACCACGGTGTGATAAAAGACTATCAGGTTCCACCATTTGGTGTGACGGGAAATTGTTTTTCATTAAAATTTTACAAACCTATTGAGTGCATTTACTTCAGTGAGTATTTTCCCACAGAAGTTCTCTGGATTGTTCAAGTACCCCAAGGGTCCCCGAATCATTTATTCCAACCATCTACTTCCCCTAGTAACTCTTCACCTTCATCATCCTCTTTGTTAAGCATTTAGAACAGATGCCAGCCATGAAGGATCTTCTCTTATCTTTCTCTGACACTTTTTTACACAAAGCATTCCGGTATCCCTACAGTTAAGGTCAATGTCTGTGTCTGTATGCAATTCTTTATTTCATCTTGCAATCCCTTCTATACAGTATCTAACCAGTCGCCTTTTGGGAGCACGCTGGGGGTGCTGGGTCTGGTCGGTGAGCGGTGGTTCCATAATTGTGCTTGTACATTCTTCTATCCGTGTTATTGTTGTTGTTTTCCTGTTCCCTTTGCTCTTCTGTTAAACTGCCTTTGTCTCAACCCACAAGCTTTGCCTTTTTCTTCCGATTCTGCCCCCACGGTTGTCGGGGGGGATTTGAGAGAGCGGCCGCATGGAAACCACAACAGTTTTTTTTGGCACCCAACATTGGGCTCAAAGGGTTGAGATAATGACCAATCTGACCAGAGCTTGTTAAAAATAATTTGTTGTGTGCATTTATTGCATTAGGTAA
>VXBH01001377.1:135984-180983 GCA_013400035.1 Rynchops niger | reverse complement strand
AGTGCATTCCAAATGCTCTCTCATTCTGGCACTTCAACTCCATAAAGCAGTACTTGGCTCAAGATGAGCAGCTCTCTCTAGTTGAAGGGATTGGTTCAGGCAGGGAAGGATTATTCACCCTGAGTGAAAACAGCAGAATTCAGCCAGAGAAGCCATGGCAGCCTTTGCAATGTCAAGCCAACACATTATTTTAAAACAGCCGGGAAATGGGTATTTCCAGGGGAAAAAAAAAAAGCTATAAAGAAGGAACAAATGCCATCTTAATTTAAGCAGGGATGCTGTTTTTAAGTCATCTAATTGTGTTAAACTGCTAATAGGCTAATTTGAAGAGCCCAGCACATTCAAGAGGCTGGTATTTAATTAACAAAATCACACCTCACACAATGCCAGACAAGGGGTCAATCCTTGAATGAGAAGCTCCCTAGAGGGGAAAAAGCCTGATTAATGCAGCTGAAATTTCTCATTCATTCTTTTGCTGCTAATTATCATTGATTGGGAAGGACACTATTGTTTCTTAATTACTTAATTTGGCATAGCTTTCCCTCTTTTCCTGTGCCAGCTTGTCTATATCTGATCCCTGCATTCTCCCTTAGCTAGATTTTGACCTGCATCTGGCTTTATGTATTTGACATTATATTTATAAACTCAAAGGGGGCTGGACTCTGACAGTGTTATTCACAGACTTCTGTGTTGGTAAGAGTGCTTTCACTGATGCCAATTTAGCATCCCTCTAGAAGTTCCAAATCTATGTCAGGAAAATGGCTGCATCTGGCTTTGAAGGATTTTACATGCCGCTAATAATGCTGGGCAAACTTCAAAGGATTCATATAAATGCCTCGAAGTTGAGCTACTATCCCAGTCAACCCAAATGTCTTAGATTTAGGATGAGACCTTGTAAGAACTGATTACCTCAGTTCAATTTTATTTCAAGGGATTGCTCAGAATGAATAAAAGCAGCAGAATCCAGCCCCCGTTTGGGCTGTGTACACACACAACACTTAAGAAGTGAGAAGCTGTAGGGAATACTGATGAACAGGGAGAAGACATTGTTTGAACAAAAGACATGTTAACAAGCAAAGAGAGACAGCTTGGTGAACGTATCCGAGTCCTGGCAGGCATGATTTCATAGGTAAAATTCAGAATAATTTTCAGTTAGACAAGTTACTTCCTTGCTCCTTACATCAGGACATTTTAAATATAAGTTTACTACTGCTCAACTGAGGCAACATCCAAGAGAATATCTATAAATACCAGTGAGGATCCTTAAAGGCAGTTTTTGTCAGTGACAAGATGCTTTCACTCCTTGCAATTATAAAACTATGCTTGGGGCTGTATTAACCACAATAGCCTTGCATCAACAGCCAGACTTCTCAATTAGCAGTAAGAGTTGCTTCTTGCTAATACTTTCCATAGCTAATACTGTACTTGTTATCCTCCAGTATTTGAAGTTAAGATTACCTTCTGTAATTTATCACGACAGTTACTTGAGGTTGACAAAAGCCTCAAAGGGGCAGGTTTGTTTAAAGGTATGTGAATATATATGCGTAAACTTTGGGATGAAAATTTACATTTATATTGCATGCAAAGACTGCAGCCTTCTCTTTCTGGCATTTGTAGTTATTACAGACTTTAGTCGATGGACCGTGTTCAAGAATTATAAAGTATAACATCTTTTTATCTTAAAGAACAGGGCACATTTCCCCAACATATGGTGAAGATATGATTCTTCCCTGCAGTTCAATCCATACACAATACTTGTGCAAATGATCAAGTATAACATCTTTTGAAAGAAAAACAATGAAGAACCAGTAAAAATAGCAATAGGTCAATAGTGAATGTGTGGGCCTAGTATTTTAGCCTTTGATAATAGTCTAAGAAAAAGGCAAATTGCACTTACATCCTATCACCAAATAAGTTGATGGAAAATATTTATACATTGGACACAACCGAATTCCTTTTAAGTTTGAATAATAACTAGCAATAAGTTCTCCTCACTTCACAACCAAAATAATAGCTCTAGTTACTTCATAGTTCCAGAAACAATTCCCTTGAAAAATATCACTTCTTTTCTCTTTTACCTACTGTATTTGTACAGTTCGCCATGAATGCTAAGAAATCTCAGGCATATTTAGAGCTTCAGTTGCATCAGTGCAACCATAGGAAAAGCAGTTTTATCGTATATGCTGGGGAAAAAAGACTTTATGAAGAATATGGGCATGATTTCCCTTGAACACATCTATGATCTAACTGTAGGAACTATGAAAATTCTTTACCGTCATTTGTGAACATTAACTATGTTAGAACTAACCAACAAAATTCAAATTCATGATTATGAGAATAATTTCAAGTGGAAATTTCATTAAATCACTTTAGAACAATCACACGCTCCCCAAATAAATCCTTTATAGTCCTGTGTACCTTTAATATGTTTAAATAGAATAAATATCTGAATCAGAGGATAAACTCTCTTTTACAGGTAAGCAATACCTTAAAACCAAAGATTATTTATTGGACATTTCATTTAAACTAGGCCTTCTGCATCTGTTCCACCCTCTAATTGCAACTACAAAAAGAACACGATCCTGAATTATACCTTTAAAAGTTAGATTAAGTGATTTAAATGCATGTGTATTATCCTTGTTCAGTGCAGTATGGATTATCACTGTTTTTCTTATAGCTTAATTACAAATCAAGATATATGTTCTTCCTGGAGAGTAAGATGCTCCTTCAATTGTTAAACAACAATTCATCATAATCCATAGCCTCCCTTTGATGCATTCACATAAGCAATGGTAGCACAGCTTTACTACACTTATCTTACCTGAGACATCACTATCAAATTTATTTCAAATCACATAGTATTTCAAATAGTATTATCAAATAGTATTTCAAACTTCATTATAAGAAAAACAACTTTGTATCAAACTAGACTGCAGTGTGCAAGCAGCCACACGTAGAGTATGCTGCAATAAATTTAACTTACAGTACAGCACTAGCCATTAACTGGCTAAGTTTCTAATTCTAATCTTCAAAATGCTACTAAACAACATTACAAAGAAAAATATTAGAAAAGCAATAGATGGCATTCTCTCTAGAGTGCAGATACACAGTCCTTCAGTCTACCTTCTTCTATAAGAAAAAACATGAGAGAAATTACATAAGCAAATAAAATACATGTTTGATTTTATTCCCTAGAGGAATACAGTTTTTCAAACTTGAGATTGAAGTTTATAAACCTCTATTTAGGTTTTTAAATTTAAAGGCCTTCTTGATTTTTTTTACTGAGATAGTGATTGGTAGTGATCCAAATTCAGAAGTCATGCCTCCCATTTAAGGTCCTCTGTTAGATTTTCTATCAGCCACCTGCAGGTAACCAGATGCTAAGCTACTTGATGGCACTTCCTATTAGCTTTCTGCCTCTGAAGACTTAGACGAGGATAGCACAGGGATTTAGCTAACATTTAGTCTGAGTCTGGGCTGTGCAATTCCCGTCATTTCCACAGGCGTTCACCAGTGCTCAGCACCTTCGAAAGCTGTAACTCCCAGTTTATGCAATGAACTCTCGCTGGAACTTCATGGTCAATAGCTTCTACATGGAAATTTCTGGGGCTTTCAATATCTTTCTTGCCCCAATTTGTCTTATTTATTTATCATTTTGTTTCTCTATGTGTAGCTCCACATGCAAGGGCTTCCTAATAAACCTGAAGTTCTAAATCTGTTGGTGTTCTTACACTTTTACAGCTAATTAATGGTCCGTGTTAAATAATTATTCTAAAAATTTCCTTAGAGAGTGTGCTTGTGGTGCCTAACAGCCTCAGGAGCCAGCAGTGAGTAAAGCCCATGATCACAGAGGCAAAAAAAGTTCTTTTTATTAGTGAGATTTTCGATTTTCATTTAAGATAAGACCTACTGAATAAAAGGCCAGAATGAGTAAAAATTAAGGAACCAAAGAATATATTCAATATAAACTTAACATCTGCTTCACTTGGAAGCACTTCAGAAGAAAGCACAGTTAGAAAGGAGAGCGCATAAGAGCAATCTGAGGATTAGTTATATACTAGATACATTAAACGGTACATAGTATTACATCTTCAGGCCTCAGAAACCACTCTGAAATCAATGATCAGAATACCGACAGGAAACAATCATTTCACACAGTGTTTCAGAAAAAAGCAGAATTATTTTTTTTTTTTAATTTGAATGTCTAAGAAATGGCCCTCTATCAAAGAGAGATAAAGATGTTCTTATGCTTATCCCTAGGAAGAAAAGCTTTTAAACTGGGATTTGAGGAAGTGTTTAAATGGAGCTTAGAGTAAGGATTTCTCTCTCATCAGGACATGCATCAGCCTTTGTCTTGATAAGGTACAACATAACAGAGCAAGGCTCTACAGCAATTCTGTGAGCAGAAAACTCACAACAACGGTGTGATCCAAAGGGGCTGGACTGGTTTAAATGCATTCAAAATATTTTGTCAGGTTAACTTTGTAGTAGGTAGGCATTTCTTGGCCTCTGTGTGGAAGGGAGTTATACTGGATTTCCCATAGCTAACTTAACAGCTTTTTTTGCAAAACACCCCTCATCTCCTTTCCAGTCCTCAAAGTTATTGTGGCTTCTTGATGAACTCTCCAGGACAATTTCTCTCTTTCCTTTTTGCGCAGCCATAACAGCATTTTAGAGCCATCCTGTCATATGCAGAGGTTGTCCAAATTGGGGGATGGAAATCTTGACCAAAAACATTTTAACCATTTAACTCTTTGAACTTGTTTCAAATACTGTAATAATAAAACCACAAGTAAGTTCTTATGATGTGACCCTGAGTCATCAAGAGATTAGAGATGGATCTGCCTTGGGTTTTTTCACATATTTTGTGTCTTGTAAAGACTGAAAAGTCTTGTAAACTCAAAAGCGAGGGTTTACTAGTCTATAAGCTTTTTCCTTTTTTTTTCTGAGAAAAACAAAAGTATGTCAAAGGAGAAAAATAAAGGGTCTGTCCTGTGTCCTTACAAGCAAGTGTCCTTACACGCCAGTTCCAGACTTTTTTTCAGTCACTCTGTGAATCTGTTACAGCTTCACAGGCTACTCCAGTGCTTCAAAAAGGAAATTTTTGTTTCCTTTTTGTTTGCTCTGTGATCTGACTGCATGCTCCGCACTTTTGTCACCAGTTGCTGTGCAAGCCACCAATTTTCCAGCTCCTAGATCCTGTTTGCTCCGTTCTCTGCCTCATATTGAATCCAGAAGCTCTTCTCCCCAGCAGCTAGTTCATTTGCTCACAAAGAATTTTCTCCCCTCTTGAAGGCATTCCTTCTTCCTTCAACAAAGACGTCTTCTTCCTTAATAAATGTCAATGGCAAACGAAGAAAAAATGTAACAGATACTGTCTTTCACAGGATTACCTACATTACCCTGTTCAATTTCTCTTTTGCAATCGAGAAGAATCAACTCTTTTCAAAACACAATGCAAAAAATTGAGAGTACTCTAGCCTCACTGTCACGAAGGAAACTATTAAGCGTGCATGAGTGCTACATAATGTGAAAGGACAGTTCTTTCAGTGAAAGCATTAGTCTAGGACCTCAGAGACCAGATGTTTACTGTGACCATGGCAAAGCCACTTAACCCTTTTGGCCTCTATATTGCACCCTGAGGCTAATAACATGCTCTAGCTTATACGGCGGGTCTGAGAATGAGAACTGAGGTGCTCAAATACAGTAATTGGGTACATACTAGTAACAACAGCTGTATAAGAATCTGAAAGAGACAGTTTATCATCAACCAAATCTGAAAAGAAAAGAGCAAAGCCTGAACTGCTTCAGGTTTAAACTAGACACGATATTTGGCAGAGTAGCTCTGCAGCTAATTATTTTCTCTACATAGGACCTTAGAAGTGCAGAAGGACCAAGAGTATTGCATCACTCTAGAGCCACAAAAGAAAGATTCTTATATATGTGTTTGTGCTACAGCTCTTCAACAAAATTAAATTTGAGGAGACTGATATATAAGTTTCTACAAAATAGAAACACATGATATAGTGGGTGCATAATTGACTTTTAGGATTATAGGCAGTGGCCTGATGTCTTAAGACACTCTTCAGAATTAATAGTCACTTATTTCTAAGCAAGATTTGACTTGTAGGTATGGGGATCAAGCCAAACCTGTAGTACTGACTTCTCCGTGAGCCAATAATTTCATTTTTATATACAGTGTTATAATTTTCAGGACCTCCAGTCTTTTGCTTCTCTTGCTACTAGCACCAGTTAAGAGGATTCAATGTCACTTAAGTCTCTTTATTAGCTTTCAGAAAAGTGTTTCTTACCTAACATGCTACTTGATAATGAGGCAGAAAGAGACGTTCCAGCATACCAGGTCAGTGCAGGAGAACTACATTTATTTTTTTCAATTCAGAATCCTTAGCTGAGAGGCTTATCCTGATCCTACTAATGACCAACTTCATAGTTCCCATGCCAGATTGTAAGCATAACACAGCAGCCTCCAATATTTAAAACCTAACAGGTAGCTTACTATTTTTTCTTTAGGGAAGAAAGAAAGAATATTTTGTGAGCACTAAGAACCGTATTGGTGGCAAAGTCTTGCATTTTCTTGTGCAGCTATATTGGGAATGAAAGAGAATGGAGAGAGCCATGGATTTTGTCACCACAAATGGCATAGGAGGATCTCTCTGTATACAGCATTCAGAGGTGTGACCACAGCTGACATGAGGTAGTCCTGCTTCTTCTAAGTGCCACGGGCTGATGTACTAAGTGACCACAAGTGCATGCTTGTTTTTTCACCAAGAATCAAACTACACCCTCAGTACTTCCCCAAAGCTCTTTCTCATAGAACAATTATTATGACAGGTTGTCACTTTCCATTCAGCATCCCTGGGTACACTTCAGGTTTATCTTTACAAAGTTATTTATAAATACTGTAAAATATATAAACATTTTTGGTCTTACTGTTTTGACACAAACTATTTGCATTATCTTTTCACAGTGAGATACTACTATGCTCAGATACATCCCTTAACACTAGGTAGTTTGGTTACAAAAACACAGCACCAAAATCTATTTAGTCCCATGTAAATTGTTTGGAATGTGAAAGTGAGTCAGCCCCACTGCAACAATGTGCGACTAAACATGTCGTACTGCAGGTACAGCAGCCTGCAGAGCACAGAGCAAAACCCCAGTAGTGCAGACCATAAAATTAACCAATGCATGCAAATTCCCATTCCATTAAATAAGTACAAATACTTTATCTGCCTGCTGAAAAAACATGGCGGATAAAATAATAAACATTTAAAGTATCAAGTATTTGAAGATTTGATGTCTACATTTTCACAGGTTTTAAGACTACATGCAAAAATATTAACCAACACTGATGCCAACATAATATTTGCTGCTGGGGAAAGACAGTGAAAACCACTTTATAGTCTGAGTGATACAGGTAAGATGCTCACCATCACTTCTCCCTCTTCCTACTAGTAACACTAAGAGGTAAGTCATCCTCAGATAGACAGTGAATATTGAGGTGAATAGGTATCGGTGAGAGATTTGCTGTAAGTAGCTAAACATTATGGCATGTTTGGTTTCTAGAGAATGATCCAACTACCTGTTCAAGTAGAAAAGAGATTCTTGCATCCTGCTGCACAATAAATATCTTTTCCTTTTGGGATCGTGATAGTATGTGAATTTTATTTACTTATTTGTCTTTTTCTTGCCATTCTGTTGCAGTAATAAGCACTGTAGAATACAGCATTTGCTGATGTCTACTTCGGCAACAGTAAAATGAAAAATAATTTTAAGATCCTCGATACTTTTATCACACGCAAAAAAATATAAGAACAATCAACTTGTCTGTAGAAAGATGCACCTTATCAATATAAAACTATCACAGAATAAGCAAAGAAGAGGAAGAAAAATAAAGTTACGGCATCACTGCATAAACTAACAACATAAAAATAAATGTAGCAAAGAAATAGACTCTTATAAAGGTGAGATTTCTCTCGTAACCTACAGCTTTCAGTATAAATAAGACACATTACAATCCTAATGAGGAAAATGCATGTTTTTTAGAGAACAGTGGAGCAATAAGGATAGATTCCATCACAAAAGGATGCAGATGTAAACATTAAAAATATACAAGATGATATAATGCAGGTGTTCAATATAAAAAGATTGCACACAGATTTACGTTGTTGTAGCTGGGAAGAGTGCTGTCATAAAAAATCTCTTCTCTGCTAAAAGGCGACAACCAAAGAATTTATTTGGATTGTCTGACTGCACATTGTAGTTTAGCAATTTTATTTTAAGTTGTGATTTTTATGTCAAAATGTTGAGCAAGCTGCAACCAACAGGAACAACGGACAAGTCAGATAAAGGCAAAGATAAGTGGCCAAATACAATAATTAAATCCAGCAAGTATTGGAAAAGGATGGGAAAAACAGATTTAAAATATGAAGGAGAGTGAATAATGGCAAAAGAAAGGGAAAAACTATCTACAGATCTAGTATTAGTGAAGGAATTGCCTATTTCAAGAAAAAAAAATGTTAAGTGGGATATAATAGGTAGCTAATGAGAAGTTTCTGCAATATTAATGCAAAAGAAAGAAACCAATCCAAATGATGTCTCCTGGGAAAGCACACAATGCAAAGCTTAACCCTAGATTTTAAAAGTCTATGGAAATGAAATACATTGCTCATACCAATACCCTGAAACACCTCTACTTCTTTGCTTCAGAATGATAATACCTCATGAGAATACTAGTGAGAATGCTCTCCCTGGATTTTGTATTGTTATTAAGCAACACTCCTCTAAATGTGGGGAGTTTGGAATGGAATTGTATTTTTAACCATTGTAAGTCTTCTATGAGACTTTAGGAGTTATAGTATACTTAGTGAAATTGCAGGTGTGTTTAATATTTTCTGTTTTCACTAATTCATGAAAGCCTACTATTAAAGTGGCTACTTTATGACAAATTGGCATTTTTTTATCATAAGAATATTTTCCCCATAGTAAGGAGTAATACTTTTCATGTACTCATAGCTGCCCTGGTATACCACCACTCTGAAGACTATCAGAAAAGAGAAAAAAAAAGATTCAGTAGATTTTTGCAGGAGCCAGTGTTTTCATAATTCTTGATGGTATGTGAAATATGGGAATGGAGTAATAAACAGAATACCTTAATACACCCTGAAATGAACGCATTCATATCCCTGCACTAGCTCACTACGATATGTATTAATAGCTGTCATCTCAAAAGCATTGTTTGTACCAATTCTGTAAATTCTGTGCAACACCAAAAAAATTTAAGTAAGTTTGATGATGCATACCACAGAATTGGTCTTTGACATATGAGGTTTTATATGCTTCAGGTTTTTTCAGCTACTTAACAGTTCCAGAGGTATAAATGAGACACATTTTTGCTTTAAATATATATAATATGTATTTAGTTTCTTAAAAGTCCTGGTGCACAACATTAAAACTTGCTATTTCATGTAGTATTTTAATTCTAATGGCTTTCAGTTTTTTCTTTCTTTAGATGTTAGAACACCCTAAGACAAAAAAAAAAGAAAATACAGATAAATATACATAGAGAGATGCTTATGCATGCAAACACAAGTGCACATTTTCATATATTGTGATTTAATTCAAAGGACCGTTAAATGCTGAGAATTTTAAGTGAATCTCAGTAGAGAAATACACTTCAGATTATTACACGAGTAATAAAATAACTGAACTCTGAGGCTGTTCTTCACTAATACAAATTCTCACACTTCAACTGGGTGAGTGGCCTATGGAAATATATGCCAACAGACTCAGACTCATGTCATTCATTGGTTTTCTCACACTACTTTTTCTCTTCCAGTTTCTACTTTTGCTGTGACCATTTAAATATTCTTGTTTACATTGCAGCCTATCAGCATTCACCCAGTATGTTCTATTACTTTCCTAAACCTTAATAGATTGACTCTCATTACTAACTCACAAAGAACAAACCAAAGCCAAACCAACAAAAAAAACCAACCAAACAAAAAAGCTTGGAAGATCCTAAAACACACTAAATGTGACATCAATCAATCAGAGTTTGCATATGCATATTAATATAAAATTAGAAATTTTATTAATACAGTGCCAATTTTATTCATACAGTGCCAATTTCCTTGGTACACATGCCATTATTTTGTCTGTTAAGATTTTGAGCATATTCCTCACAAAGAAAAATCTTGTATTGTAAACATGCCTTTAATATAAACAAAGGAAAGTTGTATTGAGAGCTTTTTCTGCTTTGGCAGATTACTTGGAGGTAAACTATTTCAGCATAGTGAAATTTTCAGTGAAATCTTTTCCTTATATGTCCACCTGTGAACCTGCTTTTTCTCTCTCCCTCTTACTCTTTGCCTTACCAACCACAGCAAACAGGGAATTTAAATTGTAGCATGTAGGCCATTCTGAGAAACTCCTTCCATGCTCAGAAGAATGGGAGTTTTAGATACTCCTTTTTACAAATACTTTGAGATTGGGCCTTTCATATACCTCATTAGAGAAAAAGAGAGAATAAAACTACAACATCTGTAAACAAATAATCATGATTCAGTGAAAAAGATTGAATCTGGATGAAAAGAGGAAATGTAGCTTAGAAGGGCACCAGTTGGACATATGCTTTAGTATTTATTAGATGGAGCCACAACAGGTATCCATACGACAATAATTGAAACACAAATGACTGATGGCTGATGAGAGAATATTTGCCTGGCTTCAACAAGCTTCATTATTCAAAAAAGGTTTTTTTCCTTCTCGTCATTTACTTTTCATGCAAACCTACTGATATTCTAATTAGGCATGCTGGACACTACCAAATTAGAAGTTTAGCATATCGTAATTATTTGCTTCAACATGTATACTTCCCCTCACATTACTAGGAGTGAATCATAACATCTATCAATTTCCCTTAAACAAAAGCATCAGAATCGATATCCATTACTACACATTTCAGCTTTATAAGCAGTATATAGAAACAGATAAAGTTATAGCTAGCATCTCACAGAAGCCTCCCAACCCTTGGTTTTATTTCTAAATAGACGACTCGGGCCACACAGACCAGGAGTATAATTGCTAAGGCTTTTTTCTGACAGAAGCAGAATGACATTATGTAACCAGGTATGAAATTCTCATACTGCTGAAGCAAGATAGTTGGGATGAATTCAAATTCATGAATTCAAATTAATTACCTCTTACTTTGAGGGCAAGACGTGAAAGGAAACTTTTCATACGTAAGTTTATTTCCTGAGAAACACTGGGTGTAATGACACAAATATGCACATGGGGGATCAACTTACTGTCTTTAACACTCTGTATTCAAGACAGAAAGTAGATTGAGAAAGCCAGATGCAGCCAAGAAAGGCTAGAAGCTGGAACCATGCATGAGCAAAGCACTAGCAGATGCAAGGAAAAAACTGTTCTTTCTTGTCAAGAGCAATCAGCTGTGTGGGTCCACGTTCTGGCAGCAGTATTCCCCAGAAAATAGTGTCACTCAGAGAAAGTGAAATGTCTTAATGCACCACATAGCCAGTGATGGTCACCCTTTTTTCTTTTTACTCCTTTTGGAGAAATCTTTCATTTTGCTGTTTTCTCCAAAACATTTATCATTATTCATAGTTATTGAAACAACAGAGAGAGGTCAATGTTCTTGAATAGTCAACTGAAAGTCACTGACTTTTGGTCTGTATTCATCAGACATTACATCACATATCATTTTTCTAGTGCTGGAGGTGAGGAGAAGAGTTTGGGATTAACAGTTTCAGAGCTTTTGAGGTCTTTCATGAGAAGTATTTTACTGGACTGATCTTGACCTTTTGGGGAACATTCATGACAGAGTGACAAGAAAACATCTTGGAAATTTCTCTATGAACAGGGGGCTTCCACAAGGCTTGTGCAATACTGACAAAATTGAAATGGATTTAATTAGTGTCAACTAATGTGTTTTCACTCTGCAAAAGGGAAATTTCATTATCAAAATCATATACAAACCATACAAGCCATATACAAAGTAAAATTCACAAAATATACAAGCAGTTGTAGGCTAAGAGTTTTCCAGCTCTGGTTAAAATAAATATTGGCCAGTGCCAGCTGGACAATGAATTAGAACTCTGTTTTAACAAGGAAAACAGCTTCACCACCTGTTTTCTGGAAAGAATAAGAAAACCACAATAAAAGACTTTTTCCTCGTGATCAGATTTACAAATTAGTAGTAGCTTGCAAGTCCCACACTAGTCAGTGGCACTGGGAAAAAGGCCAGCGTTATTGCTGGCAGTAAATGCAGTTGCAAGGGGTGCACAGATTTGGCACCCACAAGATGACTATCTGTGACTGCTTCTGATCAGTTCTGGAAGACTCACAAGCAGAGTGAAAACCTGATCTCTAACAGTGCTTTGCTGTTCTGTTCCTTCCTGAGAAGCTCTCCAGAGAATCCCCAAATCACCTCTTCTCTCTTTATAGATTTCTTTCTTGGAATCTTCCTTAGAGACTACATTTGATGGGTCCCGTGAACAAACATCCTAAATTTCTCCCCAAAGTTTTGTGAGTTTCTTCTCTTTCATATCCCAGAGTGTTTTAGCCCTCCTGCAAGTTTCTTTACCTAAACTATCTCTCTTTAGCAATACCAACTATCTTCTTTGAATATAACAAGTTTAATTTGAATATAACAAAAACAAATATAACCTATCACATAGATATTGCATAGAAAGTATACAATTACACCTGTGCATACTGTGCACATTGCAGAACTGAAGCCGAAAAAGCACAAGCAAGCAGTTGTCAATAGAGAGGTATAAACATATCTCTAAATAATAATTCTATCCTCAAGCCACGCTGCCTCTGTTTTTAAGTAATATATACAGGAGGAGCCAATATTGTACTAAAATCTTTGTGCTTGTTATTGCAGTGGGTTCTTGGAACTGTTATTTGAAAGTCAGCTGCTGAAATCTGGTACTGAGAGCTGTCATCTGCTGCCTGCCTATAAGCTGCCAATAGATTTTAATTTCTATTTCCATGGAAACACAGGTTGGTGTAACTCAGAGAAAAAGAAAGAAAAGTGTTTTAAACAGCCAGAGTTTCCAAACTTTGACCCAAGATGGAATTTGCCTTTATTAGCCATAAAGGTCACACTGAGAGAGACAGGCAGGAATAGCGTGTGACATTGCCCCTTGTTCCGATCCCCCAGCTGTCAAACACGTGAACATGGCCGGGTTCTATCATGGATACCTTCTGGCCGAGGTAGCTGCCTTCCCAAGGAAATCAGGCATGTCGGGAGAGTATGAGTACCTGAGCTTTGTCTCACCTGGAGGCAGGACAGAGCTGGAGAACACACCAGGGGCAGGAGCCTGGAAAGGGCTTGAGAAAGACCACAGTTTAACAATCACTTCAGGCCCTGCCTGAAGATTCACATACTGTACCCAGCAAATGTATTAAATTGTATGAGCCACATTTCCCATTGCAACACTGCAAGCATAAAGCATTTCTGAACTACTGGAAAAACAAATTCTTTCAGTGTCCTTTATATATCCTCATATAATACTTCTATTACAGTATTTTAATAGAATAACATAACAATAGAAGTCAAAACTTACCCAGCTTTAAAGGTGGACACCTCCTACCCCCACCCAGATTTAGTAGTCTGTCAGGCACTGAAACATTCATGTAGCTGCTTTTATTACACCTGACAGTCATGTACTACAAATGTAATTTCTATAAACATTTGCTAGCTTTCTACCATCCAGTTTTTCTCTGATATTTTGAAAACTATTCATCTGTTTAACTTCATACATGGCTAAATGTTATTAACTGAGAAAGTTATCCCAACATTTCAATTTTTTCCCCAGGTGTCATTCACAGTTTTGAGCAATCATTTGACTTTTAAAATTAGCACACAGAAAACTGCAATTTAATTACTTATTTGAATCTGCTACTGATGGAAGCTTAGTTAGCTGGTATATTTATGGGCTCTTTATTAATAAAATTTAATGGTGTCTTGTTATTGACCACTTGGGTCCTCTGTCTATTAGAGCTCCGTGTGCAGTTGTTCACAGACAAATCTTATGCTGATTTTTTTTTTTTTTTCATTTCTTTACTGTATCTGGGATTTTCTTTCCTCCTTCTTATTTTGAAGAGTAGTAAGAGAGACTTGGTGTTTCTTCTTGATCAGTGAAATGTCCCCTATCCTACCCACAGTTTCTAAGTCAGACTGTGTAAGCCAGAGGCTTAAGCACATTGAAGCTTCTGTAACACTACTTTTCTTTATTTCATCATGCCCATGTAGAAGTAAATAGATTCTGTGTCCAGTATTGTGCCTGCATTCTCCAAACATCCCAAACTACTGCCCTAAACACAGACTACGTGATAAAGTGGAAAATGAATAAGCAAGTGCAGCTTGACATGCATATTCTGCTTTTGTATTCCATCTCTTTAATTGTTACCAGAAGATTGGTATCAATTCTAACAGGTTCTAACCCACAGCATCTTGCATGATGCTACTGCAGACTAACCTTAATTTGAGTTAGGAAAAAGAAACAGTCTCTCTTGATGCTCATTTTATTTTGTTGTTAAACCAATATTTAAAAGCTGAAAAGGCAAGGTAAAATATAGCTTTGCAAGAACAAAATAGTGTAACAGTCTTGTGCCTGTGACACAGGTATCCCTAAACACCTATCTGCTTCCTGTTTTAAGGAAAAGTCACAGATCTTACAGTTTGACATGTTGCTTCCAGCCCAATAGGGTGGAGCAGCAATCAGGGTTAGCAAACGGTTAGCACAGCTATTATTTAAGGGTTTTAATAGTACCTTTTCATAAAAGTAAGGTGGACATCTCAGTACTAGCTACCATTTTTTATTTTTAAAAGAAGTTTACACTAACCTATATCACAACTGAATGAAAAGCCATGGCACTTAATAGCTATTTGGTCTTTCTTTGGTTTATGGTATTAGAAACCTTAGGATTGTATTTCCATTCTTCTAATTAATTATATATGTAAAGGGTAAAAATGGCTTTCTTGAGATGAATGACACTACAGGATTACATAATCATGTCATCACATGGAAAATTAAAAGCAAAACAAGAAATATAAAATGACTCACAAGGAAGTGCAAAAGCTGACAAGTGGCAGTGTCACTCTTCTGCCAGCTTACATGACTTGGGGAAGCAATTAGTATCTATCTGAGGACGTGAGGACATTTACCCTATCCTTATAGTTCATTTCAAGGTAAGCCTAGGAAAAGCCCTTGTATGAAACAGCTTTATTCTGCTTTGACAGTCCTCCTCAGTAGCTCTGGTGACCAGGAAAAGAATCTCAAGGGGAACACAATCACTCTCAGAAGAGAAGGAGGAGAGAGCAAACAGAGGCAAGGACAGAAGTGACATTCAGAGAATTAGGAGATGGAAGAAAGCATCAGGGTAAGCAGAGGTGAAGAAAGACATGGTATCTTTTGTCCAGTGGAAGCAATCGTGTTTTAAAAAATGTCAAGATGCTGCTAAAAAGGGGGAACAAGGACACAAAGAGAAAGTTTAAAGAAAAGAGGGGATTCATGAAACTGCCACACAAACATCCCTCATAAACTATGGTTAAAATTTTGTCTTCAGTCAACTACTGCAATGATTAAGATGCATAACCATTGACACTTACACTTTCACTAGATTATTTCCTTGAAGCATGTTGTCAGGGCATGCTAAAACATGCCTCTTTTTCCAAACCTATCAAGCCATGTTTAGGGTTATTTATTTTAAACACTATAATCTCAGACTTCTTTGCCAGTCCTACTGTCTCTTGAAATACCAAGCATTAGCTACATGCAGTTTTCAGTTTCTGAAGTACCTATTTTTTATACTTGAAAGTTTAAAGCATCTCAGAAACTTTAGGTCTTCTAAGACGAAATGAAGGTTTTGATTCCTACTTTTTTTTTTTTTTAATGGTTCGTTCAAGCATTAAGCCACAATTTTCGGTTACAGTTATATGGAAAAAAAGGCATGCTTCTACGTCAATGGCTTTTGAGATAGACTGAATAGAGCAGCAGAGAGAGGCATCCTTACAGGCATCATGACTAGCACCCTATCATACAAGATGCATGCAGAGCAGGCATGGAGTGAAGTATTATTTGATGTTCCTGACTGGCTCATTTGTCAAGACCAAGGGTTCCAAACTCAGAAACCTATTGAACAAAAAATTTAGGGATATATTGAAGCCTCTGCCAGAAATATCTAGGAAAGGCAAAGCTTTATTTTTTTTCTGAGCATTTCTGAAGGGCTTTTCTGAACCTCTGCGCTCCAGTTCTGTGCAGTTCTGGCTGGACTTAAGAACTTGTAGCTGAACAGAACAGAGAAACCATTGTGAAAAGCCAGTGTGGACCCCGTGCACAGAATTTTTCTGTGCCTGTGTCCAAATACAGTAATTGTTGACTAAGCTTTGCAATTCAGTGGGATTTTTTTTTTAGTTGTTTTAAAACTTGTCTGTTATTTCAGGGCTACTTGCAAACTTGTGGCTTCCCAGAGCCTAGTAAACCCAGCAGCATAGATTAACTTCCCCTCTTTGAGCCAAGCACTCCAAAATAATGCTGCCATAACTCTGTCAGTCTCTTTTTCTCTAAGCTTCAAGAGCCAGTTATATGAAGTGCCAATTAGAGAGAGGAGTCATCTTTGGCAAGTGTTTCTAGAGTCACTTTGGCATGTCACATACCAGAAGGGAGATTGCTCCATGCAGTGGTCCTCCCAGAACTTGACATTTATTTATATTCTGTGCTTCTGCAAAAAATGTGTCTGATTTCATTATTACAGGCACTAGCTATCCCATTTAATTTTATTCCCCAGTAGCACCACATGAACAAAACTTTGCCTAAACAAAGATTTGCAAAAATGACTCTTTGCTGCAAACATGGTCACACCATACTTTGTATTTAGAAGTTGCTGAAGAATGAATGATTTTTGCCTCTCCAAGAATTCCACACATGGAGTTACTGCTTGACAGAGCCCAGTGCAACAGCATCTGTTCTCTAGCACGTATCTCTTAGAGTGCCAATGACAGTTTTTTCATCAGTGCTTTGTCTCAAAAGAAACATGTATCTAAATTCTTGTCTCATTTAAAGATTTTTTTTTTGCTGTCATGAAAAGTGGGACAGAATTCTCCATTTATAAGAAAATGCAATTATTTTCTCAAGAAGAGTTAATTTAAAAGAAAGAGGCATAGTTTATTATATCAAAGGGTGCAAACGAAGTAGGCTTGAGAAGAGTAGTCACTGTGAAGTACTAAAGAACAACAAAGATCCTTCTCTATTGATGAGGATTGGAGTAGTGGTAATGAAAATGAAGGGCAGGTTGATCCAAAACTTGTTGTAGAAAAATAGCATTACAGGTTCCTTTTTGTATATTTATTTATCATTGGCAGTGTGCAAAACCATGCTAATTCTAGTCCTGCTTTATTTATTAGCCAGACTTCCCATCAGGTTAAAATCTGTGTAAAGTTTGTGAAGAATTATTCATTTTTAAAGCATTATGTAATCATTTCTGTGAAACATTGATCAGGCTAGAGAGTATTTTATCTATCTGTTAGAAAGTATATAAATCAGTAGTTTCAACATACTGCAGGAACTTCATAAGAGAATGTAAGATATCTCCATTCTCCAAAATAATCTATTGGCAACCAGGCAAATAAATGTTAGGAAGATAAGTGCATTAGCACTTAAAGTGCCCAGAACAAGAGAAGTTAAGGCAAAATCTATGATATTAGACAGAAAATATTATCTTGCCGAAGCTTTTACACAGAATTTTAATTGGCTGCATAGCGAGCGCAAATTACCATTTGTGATTTGTTGCCACTACTACAATGTTTCATTACAGTAAATTAGGTTCTGGAAAAATACGTAATAGATCTGCTTCATTTTCTATATCCTAGTGCAGAAGCTCTATGACAAATGGTAATTGCTGTATCAGAAAGATATAGCTAATTCTCACTGTTCCACAATCACGCTGCTATGCCACAACAAAGAAATTGATAAGGCAATTTTTTTACAATATTGCATTGAAAAATAACAAATAAAGGTCTTATTCTGATTTTTCACTGGCAGAGGTGGGAGAAGTGAGAGGAAAAGGAAAGATATCTTTCACTGCTGGTTGATACTGGAAGTGACACTTCTCTTCTTCTTTAATATGTGGCTTCAGGGGAAAAATGCTGGGAAGAACCAGCCAGAAATTCCAGCCCAGAGACACTGTTGTAAAAATAGCTGAAGTATAGATCTTTGTATGTTTAGAGAATATCTTGATTATATTTTCTCAGCCTTAGGCTGACTGCCCTTTCATTCCAACCTCCTGTCTGCCTGTTTGTCAGTCACAGTGATTTCACTCCTCACTTGGTCGTCTTCTTATCTCCTTCCTCAGTCTCGTAAAATTCTCCCTTTTTCCCTACAATGTCTCACTCCATTTTTACAATATCGTCCCCTAACTAGAGCTGGCTGGTGAAAACATATAAAATATGTTGACTCTTTTTAAGAAGTTTACTCTGCTTTGCCCTGTTACTTTAACTCCAACACTTCAGCTTTGTCTTAAAGACTGGAGATGTCCTCTATTCCAAAAAGCTTACTTCTCCAAACTTGCATAAAGCCCTATGATCAGGAGGCTGGGTTCTTGGCTACTCTCTAGCAAGTACCAGCATGCTGACCACCCTAATTGTTCCTTCTTATCAACAATAGCAGCTTAGCAAGGGATTCAAAACACATCAGCTAGAGACTGTTGTAGATAATACACAAAAGGTTCCGAGATCTACAAGCTTTGTCCCAAAGGGAACCTGGTCTGTCTATGCAGATTACATTGACACAGAACACAAAGAGTGGTCATAAATATGCCCCCAAAATTTGGTTCACAGGCTAAGAGAAAGACTCTTTCACTATATCTAGCACAGCATCAGATGCTTTGACATATCTTTGTATTAATATAAATAATCTATAGAAAAGAGCAATAATGATGTCAGCAAATATATAAAGGTAGAATATTCTTTTCTTGTAGCATGATCAGCTTCTAAATTGAATAGCATCAAGGAAAACAATCTATCTGAAAACAAAACATATTTTTCTAGCAGATAAAAAAAAGCAAAAAAAGCCCAACACTTAATTTTGCCTGGTTTGCCAAAAGCAGGTTAAAACATCCCTATTCACTTCCTTTGTACAGACTTCATTTACTTGCACCTTGCTATCACCTCATCTTCCTCTGTTCATCATCAACCATCATTAAGCTCTCTTGAACTCTAAAGGTTAACTAGAACATAATTGTTCCCCTTTACAGTGACTGATACATACACTCCAGAGATCCGGAGGCATATTCCATTAAAAATGTTCACTCTTTCTATTGAAATTATGAAATAAGGAACACATGAAATACACAATAACTTTTTATTCAGATGGAGAATCAGGTAAGTAGTGGAACCAGCAAAAAATGCTTGAGGCATATCATGACCTTAAAAGACTTTCTTACTACAAGGAAACATCCTGCCCCAAGCCTCAACCATCTTCTTTCTTTCCTTCCGAACAACATTATAAAAGATATTCAGGTATCTGTAAGATACCTGAAGGTAATCTCTAAGATTACCAGCTGCCACGGTTTTGGCCAAATCGGCCAATGGCCATCGACAGATGCTCCACCCCAGCCTCTCATGCACGGAGAGGAGGAGAAGAGATAAAGAGAGATTTACGAGTTTAGAAGAAACTAAACTACTTTAATGAAATATTAATAATAAAATAAAAAGGAAAATAATGAAATAGATACAGTATATACAAAACTGTATTAATCTCCCAGGATGATGTGACCGGCAGGCACTGGGGAAGTCCCAGGCTGGACTCAGTGATGGGTGGGAACCGGGTTCCAGAGTTGGAGTCAGGAACACATTGATCATGATCAAAGGCAGATGAACAAACAGGGTCCTCCTCAAACGTCAGCTATTGAAGGAAGAGAATGGACCCTTTGATCCCTCAGGTTTTGTACTGAGCATGGGGCAGAGGGGATGGAATACCCCTGTTGGTCGATTTTTGGTCACCTGTCCTGTCAGCTCCTCCCGGCAGGTGGGACCCCTCTACGCTTTTCCACTTCTGACCTTCTAACAGGGCAAATAATGAAATTAGCTGACCTTGGTTGTTATAGCAATAAGTATAAGCAAGAGCCTCACTGCATACCATTCCTTGGCACAAACTGTCTTATCACTCTGAACGAACCACTTCAGACACAAAATGCTGTTAATTTCCGAGAGTTAGAAGAGGTCTAGCTAAGAAATAAAATTACTGAACAGAAAGTTGGTTCTGTTCTCAAACCAGGACACCGGGGTTTCCCTTTTAATAAATAAATAAATAAATAGATTGATTGAACTCAACCATTATCATTTAGGATCTGTTCTGAAAGAACTGACTTGAGTATTGATAAGCAGTTACTATGGCAGGATTAAATAAAACCTAGCCAGTAACTATACAACTTACATTAAACATTAGGGTGTCTTGAGAAAGGGTTTAAAGGAATTGTGGGGAGAGAGAAAAAAGTGCCCTTATGATTCATATTTTTCATATCATATGCAAAATGCATCAGAAATTGTCAAACTGCAGTTGCAGCAGCTGAGCAGTTTATGATATTTGTAACTAGGTTTAGCTATGGGTCACAACTTTGTTACTCACACAAGTACACTCAGCTTTAGTCTTAAAGTGGAGTTACCTCTCTGTTCATCCACATATCAGTAAGATACATAAAAATGCAAGTAAGTCATAACATAAACAGAAAAACATCCTTTTACAAGTATGTCTTCATGATTCCAGACTTTTTGTTCTCTGGCTTTATATTTACTTTCCTGTCACAAGAGATCACAGGTTCAGAAGAATCAGTAGATCACCATTACAAATACTTAAACCAGTTAACTATACATACTCTATGTATAGTTAAAACTTTTGAATTATTTAATTGTAATATGCAGTCATTTTAATTATATTTGTGTTTTATTTTCCTTATAAGTGGCATGTAGGACAAATTTGACTTTCAGTCTTAACAGAGGCTGCTTTCTGACAAAAATGAGTTTTCTTATAGAGCCAGTGCACAATATTTACTTTTTTTGGAGAATGAGTATGTAAAAAGAAACCATTTAGAATCAGGAAAGTATAATTTCATAGCTTTATATTTGGATTTAATAACAAATTCTAGAATCATAGAATCACAGAATGGTTAGAGTTGGAAGGGACCGTAAAGATCATTTAGTTCCAAAGCCCTCTGCCATGCGCAGGGACACCTCCCACTAGACCAGGTTGCTCAAAGCCCCATCCGGCCTGGCCTGGAACACTTCCAGGGATGGGACATCCACAACTTCCCTGGGCAACCTGTTCCAGTGCCTCACCACCCTCACAGTCAAGAATTTCTTCCTAATATCTAATCTAAATTTCCCCTCTCTCAGTTTAAAACCATTACCCCTTGTCCTATTGCTATGTCCTATCCCTCCCCATCTCTCCTGTAGGCCCTCTTTAGGTACTCAAAGGCCACTATAAGGTCTCCCCGGAGCCTTCTCTTCTCCAGGCTGAACAACCCCAACTGTCTCAGCCTGTCTGCACAGGAGAGGTGCTCCAGCCCTCTGATCATCTTCGTGACCCTCCTCTGCACCCGTTCCAACAGGTCCATGTCCTTATGTTGGGGGCCCCAGAGCTGGACGCAGTACTCCAGGTGGGGTCTCATGAGAGTGGAGAAGAAGGGCAGAATTACCTCCCTTGACCTGCTGGCCATGTTTCTTTTGATGCAGCCCAGGATGCAGTTGGCTTTCTGGGCTGCGAGCGCACATTGAGAGCTGATGTTGACCTTCTCATCAACCAACACGCCCAAGTCCTTCTCCTCAGGGCTGCTCTCGATCCATTCTCTGCCCAACCTGTATTTGTCTTGGGATTGCCCCAATGTATGTGCGGGACCTTGCACTTGGCCTTGTTGAACTTCATGAGGTTCACATGGGCCCACCTCTCAAGCCTGTCCAGGCCCCTTTGGATGGCATCCCTTCCCTCCAGCGTGTCGACCGCACCACACAGCTTGGTATCCTTGGCAAAATTGCTGAAGGTGCAGTCAATCCTACTGTCCATATCACCAACAAAGATGTTGAACAGCACCGGTCCCAATACTGACCCCTGAGGAATGCCACTCAGTACTGGTCACCACTCGGACATCGAGCTGTTGACCACAATTCTTTGAGTGTGACCAGCCAGCCAATTCCTTATCCACTGAGTGGTCCGCCTGTCAAACCTATGTCTCTCCAATTTAGAGACAAGGATGTCATGTGGGACAGTGTCAAATGCAAATTTCAACTTCATAACAGCCAACAAATATTATAGGAATGAACCCAAATCTTTCTAACCTCAAGCTTGAGAGCACAAACATTGTTTAAGGCTGGGTTGGCTAGTCAAACAAAAAGCATATCTTGGTAGCTTTAAAAGGAAGACATCAGAGAGAAAGCAGATACTCACCATAGCAATAACAGACTTCAGCATTCCAGGGAAGTCCAGTTTCTCAGTATGCAAAATCTGGTCAGAGTACTGCTCCAAAATATTGAATTTTAAAGTATTAAGCCTTATCTGATGCAATTATAGCCATGAAATCCTAAATGCAATCAGATTTTGTATTTACATGTGTTCATTTCAGACAGGGCCAATAAAAATTAAAATTGGCTAGAAAGAGAGAGATCTAGAATAGAGTGCAAGTCAGCAACACAGCAACAATAGTTGAATCTGTGTTCATGGATAAAATTCCATATTAGGGAAATACACATAAAAGAAAGACACTTGTATTCTTCACTTGGTAACTGTGCCCTAAGGGAATGATTGAATGGACATGAGGGAGATGGCAAAAGGGGAATGCATCATTGGAAAGGAAAGGAAGCTGGGAAAGACAAAGGTCATATGGTATTTTTGTCAAATTTCCTCCCAAATATGAAATCCTGGGCAGGAAACAGAGGAATCTGAGAATGAAGAAGGAATGACAGACAAGAAGGAAGCGGCTGAAACTGGTTTGAATAAGTTTTTTGGTAGGAAGATCCTATCACAGATACTTTACAATGTGACAGTAGAAGAAAAGAAGCAGGTATTTAGATGAAGCTGGAAGTTGCTTTAGCAATCTTAAAATTCAGCAAGAGGGCAAAAGTACCAGAAACTAGAAGCTTCTGAGGAGTCAGAAAGCAGCTGAACCAAAGCAAGGGCAAAAAGAGATGAATGAACATGTAATGCTCATGCACCACAATACTAGAAAGGCCATGTGGTAGGAGACTTGAAGAGGCTGATGGACAATACTCAGTAAATCGAGCTGATTAGTAAGACAGGGAGCAGGAGCCACGCTTAGTGAAGCCAAATATCTCTTTTTGATCACATAAAACCAAATAATCATATTAAAACAGAGCTCAAGATTCAATGACAGTGTGGGCATGTAGTCAAAACTTCATCTGTTGGGGAACAAAGTTACAGAGGACAAATGTGTGAGGTAGTGATGACAAAAAAAGTGTCACTAATAAGTTAGTGGGAGACAGTATAAAGAGCTCCTGGGTATTAAGTGCTTTAATCTAAGTAGTCAGTAGAGAGGCAGTTGTTGGTGCCAGATGTGAAGAGAGTGTGAACAATAATCACCATTTTAGAGATAAAATATGTATTCTACATGCAGCAAGGGAAGGGAAAGTCTGATGATGAGAAATGCATGAAAGGTAGAGAAAGTGGTGAGAGACAGGGGTAAGAGGAAAATGGAAGGTACAAATATGAGTTATATATTTGTGTAGTAGGTTGGAAAGGGAAAGAAATCAAGGTCACTATAAAGAAGCTGAACAACTAGACTGAAAACAGACATCACAATGCAGAGCGAGAGTGCTGTGAAAGGCATGAGTGAGTACAATATAGATAATGGCTGTAAAATATGTTGCCCCAAAGAAAAGGAATTAAAAAAACATCTCTTAGACAGGTGGATAGGGAAAAGGAGAGAGGATTTTTGGGAAAAAGGTTTTGTTATTGTCAGCAAGTATGTTTGACATTTGGTAAATTGAATTAGCTTAGATTCATTGGTACCAATTTTGGGGAGTGAAATTTCCATTGGAGGCTCAAAATCTATGAAAATCTGATTTTAGATAAATACCATTTCCAAATATTTATATCCTGAATTACAGATTGTAACATATATCCAGTTGGACATTAGCCCTGAATATTGTCGGTGTAACTAAATACTTCAGAGAAGAACATCTCAAGCTCCAAAATGATGTACAACACAATAATCCAATAAAAATATTTAGAAAACTATTACCTCTGGTGGTCTTTTTCTTTTCTAATTAAAATAAATTTTTGGTTCCGAAAGGTAGGTTTTGGTTTTCATTTCCTTTCTAAATTATTAAAGGATGTTGCCTGTCCTTGTAATTCCTAAACTCAGTTAAGGAATGGAGTTCAAATAGTCAAGCTATGCATGCAAGCAGTGAGTGTTTGGATTCAAGTTTTTGGCAGAAACCAGGTCAATTCTGTGTGCCCACAGTTCTTTTTGAAAGGTGTTCAAAGTCTCACTAATGCTACAAAAGATGTGGAAAAATACAGATGAAAGCATAGCACTTGAAAGAAAAAAAATCAGTTATAGGAAAGAAAAAAATATCAGAAGATATTGTTCTCTCTCTCTTTTGAAGAGCCTTGATCATTGGTACAATCATTTTCTCATTCACTTCTCAAATAGGAACACTTTTTGAGAAGCCATTTTATGCCATTCATTTAAAAATCTGATTAAGGTAATGTTACATTTCTTGAGAAAGCTTATCCTCAGCTCTAAAACTGTTTTCAAAACAAGCACAAAGTTTGCTCCTACAGAAGTTAGACATAAGTGTTCTGTGTTGCATTGCCAAATCTAGCATATTGTTTCACTAAATTAATAAACAAGTAATCTTGTTGGCATAACACTCTCTCAAAGATCTTGATAAACACTTCAGTTGGGTATCTATTAGAACTTCTGACTGCTTACAATTATTTTCTCTTACGGTAACATGTGTCAAGCGTCAAAAAATTATTGCTTGTTTATTTCCCATGTCAGTCTGCCTAGATATGCAATTTTAATTTTCTGTTTACCACCCCTAAAAATGAAAATATAAACTAAGAGCAGTAGAGAAAAATAACACTAATTGGTAGCAAAACCAGCATCATCATTTAAAATCACACTATGCCGTTAGACTTTGTTATGATAAACTACTGGGTTCATTTAGCTTGTAAATCACTTAGACCTTTCACATTAGATGAAGAAATGACAAAGGTAGAGTTCATGCAATCAGCTAGTAATACCTAAAATTTAACTAGTCACCAGCTGTTCCACCATAATTAATGAAAAGGTGGAATACAGATTTCTTTTTGAGCAAAATGAGATTATACACTTGGGAATATGTTTAATCTCACTAAAACAAGGTGGTGCAATTAGAGCAATAAAGTGTAAAATGATTGGAAAACCCAAAAGGTGCTTAGAGACAAGCATAGACATATACAATTTAAATAAGACTGCATTTCTTCCATCACTTTTAGCATGTTTTATAATCTATTCCTACGTTTATTAAGAAATTCTCCAGATTTCTTGCTAGAGCCGAATAGAGACGTCTCTTCAAAAAGGAGAAAAATGAAAACCAAGTCCAAACCCCTATTCAGTTACTGGCTATATTCAAACTGCCTTCAAGTCATCACACTTTATCTAGAAGAAAGAGCACACGACTGAATTTTTGATGGTCAGTGATGTACCGTGCAACAAGAGCTCAGAAAGTAATGGGTTCAGAAAGCTTGTTAAAACTGGGAATATATCATGACCTTAGGGGGGAAAAAAAATATCGAAAATAAAAATTCAAAATTCACTAATAAACTAACAACTCCTACCAACCTGCTCCCTAGCCGTGGGCAGTGGGACAGGCCCTGGCTGCCAGGCTCTGCCCTAGTTCTTACCATGGGGGCCCCCACTGCTGCTACTGGCACCCTGGCCCACAGGGAGCTGTTGGCCCTTGCTGCACACCAACAGGCAGATACTATCAAGGAATTTTTGTACAACCTTCCCCTCTTCTCTTACCCACATACACTGAACATTTAAGATACTGTGGTGCTTACTCTAGCTTGATTTCTTGTTGCTAAAAAGAGTGTTCTATCAGGTTCTCTAATCAGTATAATCAAGAATACACTTATTACTTTCTAAGCACGTATTGCAGTTCCAATTGTTAGTATAAGAAATGAAAAAAGGGAACAGTAAACCTTTCTGCTAGTTGTTTTCAATATTCATCCATTTCACTGTAGTATTTTTAGCTTGCTGCTTACCATTATTCAGTTATTCCAGAGCCAAGACTTGTCAACGCTTTCAAGAACTGTGGGTGAAAAATTACTTTCAAGACCTTCAGTTGGGAACAATGACAACTCTGGCTTTGTGTTTCTTCTGCAAAACACCTCTCAGGACAAGCACAATGCATTTGTAACAATTCAAGTAAAACTGTCCGGTGCCATGCAGTAACTTGTTTTATTATTGTATGAAATAGCATTGTCCGTAGTGTTCAGAAACACCTCAAAAATGCAGTTCACTATAATAATCTTATTCACAATGTATCCATTCTTCTTTTTCATTTACATTTGAAAGTACTGCTCCTAGACATCACCACAGAATGGTATTCACAAGATTGAGTACTCCTGCCCATTGAAAGGATACTTTTGAAAAAGTGAAAACTGGTTCTAATTGAAGAGAACTTAATTTCTTCAGTGTGTCCTGTTACCTACCTTTATAAACTCTGTTCCAACAGCCCTGATTAGTTACTTTTTTTTGCCTAGTTTCTCTTTACTGAGTGATTATAAGACAAGTCACTTGGTACTAGAAGATACATCATGTAAAAAAAAAAAAAAACTTTTAGGCTTGGGAATAAGTTTAGCTGTACAACAACCGGGGAATTAAAAAAGAATGACATAAGCATTATGTTTAGAGACAAAAGAATGATGTATGGAAGTTGACTAAATCAATAGCTAATTGTAAAGTATGCATTCAGTTCTAGAGTTGATCCAATAATTGAAATCCGCTGCTGGTCACCCGAGTCCTATTTAGCAGGGTCAGCTCGTTATTCAGGTGACTTTTGTACTTCTCATTGATTTTGGTTAGAAGCAGATTTGTGGTTCAGATAAGACTTCATTTCTCAGCGCCAATTCAGACTCAATGAGAGCAATTATGTTCGATTAAATACTTTTGTATCTAATCTTTAAAAACTTGTGAATAATTTTTTTTTACCATATACTAATAACAAGCCTTTGTGCAGGTAAAAACTGCTAGTTTTATTTTCCTCTTTAAGTTCACAAAAATCTTTTAACTTGTATTACAGTAGCATTTGTTTATGCATTCATACTAGAATACATGCAACTATTTACATGTAATCCCCACATTTTTCAGGGAATGTCATAGTTATCAGACCTATGGGCAGCTGGAGCAGTAGGAGATGCAAGTAAAAACAGAAAAAATCTTCAGAAATTAGAGGAGTTGTTTCAATTACTGAAGAAATAATACAGTGTTCCTATAAACTAGAGCTGGAAACTTTTCCACACAATTTATGAATCTTACAAAGGCAATCCAGTTCTGGTGATTAAGATATTCAGAATAACAAAAGCCAGTAGATGTAGTAGCAGTTCTTGATTCCATATTTTATTAATAAAAACATCCTGATTTTCAAAAAAGCTGAAATAACCCCACAAACCAGGATCATCTTTGTACGTCTATCCTTATCCTAACCTGTATCACCTAATTTAAACTCATTTGCTGCTTACTTCCTTGGAGATTTGTCTCAATTATTCTCTAAGCCTGTTGTTAGCATAGAGAAAGAATAACCAAAGTTATTCTGAGTCTTGTTAGATGGACTTTCCTTGCACATAACAAGCCTCATTTCTCAGCCTATCATGCTGAATCCAGAAGTGCAGATGTGCATGGGGAGCAACGTAACAGAGAAGCTGCTCCCGGTAGGTCAGAATTGCTTCAGAAATTCTCTAGTTTATTTTTGTTTCCCATGCAGCACAGGAAGCAAGAGATAGCTGGAATAACCCTGTCACATCTGTGGCCCAACCACATTTGGTCAACAGGCCTAAGTCAAACTATGTATCAGCTTACGATAAACCTCAACTAGATGTGATTTCCCTGGGTCAGCCTGTATAGGCAAGTGCAGTCCCAGAATTAAGCACAGTACAGAACCAAAACTAATAGAAAGAAATTTCTGAAGTTTTCCACAATGTTTCCCCACTGCAAAGCAATAGGTTTATTCTTTTTTAAATGAATTTTGACAATTCTATTTCATAGTGTATGAACTGAAGGGACAATATAATGGGGGAGCTACTGTCTTCAGGAGTGATCCTCACTGAACTGCAATGGGACACTAGAGCTCTTCAGTGCTTCACTGTGTATCTGGAATAGAAACTATTGACATGTCAGGGCCAGACTGTAGGAAAAATTAACAAGATTTATATACATGTTCTGTAGAAAAAATGTATTTCACTTTTCACTCATAGGATGAGAAGTCAGTTTGTGGTAGTTTAGTGGTGCCAACTGATGTTCCCTTTCCCTGTCCCTATGCTTCCTGTTTCCACACCTTCAGCTATTAAAACTTTGATTTGTTTCTGTGTGTGTGTCTGTTTGCCTGCCGGCACACACATGGCTGTGGTTGTGCCTTACACAGTGCCTGACTTGAGTTACTTTTTATAGTTCTGTATCAGCAGGAGAGGGCAGCGTCATGTCTGGGAATTCAAATACCAGTGTTTGATTTTTGCACAGGGATTCATAACCCAGTCTCAATCAATTTTGCCATTTGAGCTAACATGGCAAAATAAACTCAACTCTCAGATGGATTTTTTTACTGGTGTGAATCTGTCAGGTGTTAGGTCTGATTCTTTGCCTATTTCCTGTCTAAAGTTGCTATATTTCACAGCTCATTTGACACAGTATTTAGTGCCTGTGATTTATATTCTCAGAGATCTGCCAGGTGCTCATTCATTAAGTGGGGATATAGGAAAAAGCAGAAATAGACTCTTTCAGATGCTCAAAGACATTGTGACGCACTCCAGCACAGGCAAGTTCTTTATGCCTTTTTCTTACGCTTTCCTAGATAATTCCAGAAAGGAGCCTAGCTCAAAAGAGCTAACAGTGGAAACACCTGCAACAGCCACTGGGAGGTCAAGAACGAGGATACTGACGCACAGACAGCAGAGATCAGAGAGGGAAACAGAAAACCGTATTCCAACGCATAGGCTGCCAGCACTTCTTGGGAGTCCTAGCAGTTCAACACAAGAAAAAAAAAAAACAAAAGTTGGAACAAAGTTATAGTCTGAGACAGAACCAGGGATGAGAAATAATAGCAGCATAATAACAACTTTTTACATCACTCAGCCCTGTGGCATGTGCAATTCAGGCAAATGAATTGCACCAAGATTTTTTTTTCCCTGCTCTAAACAGCGGAATAAAGTTCTGCTAGTACTTACTGTAAGTACTTTTCTTGTTTTACTCTCACCTTTATTGTTTCAGACTGAAGATTTATGTGATGCTCTGATATGACTTGCTATTCACTGGACAGAATGTGCAACAGACAGAAATAGAGAGGAATACCTACTAGTTCTACATTTTCAGACCTATATAAGCTTGTGGGACCAGTGTAAGCTTTTTGGGTGACTAAGCAAATGATACAAAAGTTGAAAGATTTTGAGTTAGAAGAACAAATAACCCTGGCCAGTTGTTCAGCAAATGCTGTTTAACCACCTGACTATTTAATTTTTTTCCAGAAATTCATAGCCAACTTTACAACCTGGTAAACTCAGTCATCTTTTAAAATAAATAAATAAATAAATAAACCCTCAAGTACCAGACTCTCCATGTGTTAATATCATGTGTATTAAAAATACTGGAAGGAACTGAGAAGGGAAGAGGTTTGAATCTTGTTTTACAGGACCATGTTCACAAAGTTTTCTTTGCAAATTCAGCCATTCTTATTTTTTTTTATTTATGCTGTGATGATTAAAGTAATGTTTACTGGTCCCAGTTCTCCCCATAAGTCAAAAACATCTCCACTAAAGCTTTTTTCAATATTCCTTAATTTCTGGAACAAGAAACAAGGGATTTAAAAGACTGCACCTTTATCAGTTTATCTGATATTAAATAACAGAAAGCTGGAAAATACAGACCATTTCTCCACTGTCTTCTCTCTCCCTCTCTCTTTTTTTTCCCCTTCTTTTTTTTGGGGAAAGTTTGCTGCAGCCACCTCCATCCTAAATACCTTGGACCCTCCTGCTATTTTCTTGTCTAATTCTAGACGGGATACTTTCCAAATTTTAATGGTAGGAATTCAGAGAATTTGCACAGAAGCCCTCCTCTAAGACCATTTTTAACCCAGCTGGCTCCTTTTGTGTATGAATCTGGAATAAACAATGTCATCTGATGCGCTACAATAATGAGAAATTAACTTGCTTATTTACCTGAGTGGGTTTTCACAGAGAACCTATTGTAGAGAACTCCCTGAACTGCCTCTCTTGGAGCTCTGTCTTGTCTGAACAAAAAACTCTTAGCAACAAAGGGAAAATCTATTCCTAGTCCTAAAGAAAAGCAGCTTCCTACTTAATATAGATAGCAGATTATGAAACCTAGTCCTATGTCCTGACTAGAAACTGTTGACCAGCAAAAAACCCAGATATTTAATTCACATGTGAGCAGAACATAAAAAGCATTCCTACTTTTGTTGCACATATGTAAGCAGTTCTAACACAATTTCTATTTGTGCGGGCTGGGGGTGCCCTTTGACTCCTGCCTAACACAGAGTACAGGACTTCTATTGGCAAAATTGCACTCTGACAGGTAAATTGCAGAGAACAGTTCGGAATAGTGAAGATATAAAAAAAGATACAAACAAAAGATCAGTAAGCTTTAGCATACTGCAGGCCTGCTGCCAAACCGCTGAGCTCTGCAAATATGAGGGGTTTGAGGCATTAGTGTAGAAAGCACTAACGTTCCCTACCCTCCAAATAATTTGCAGAAAGTGTTGCATCTATGATATCAAAATTTGTGTTTAAATATGCCATTTTCCGTGAACACAAGATCTTTATTAAACTACATTGTGAACTAAATAAACTATTACCCTAGAATTACTTGATTCAGGCCTTTTAGGTCAAATTCTGTCACACTAATTGATGCTAATAATAAGTGACAGTACAGCTGTGTCTGTACAAACAACTTTACTTTAAACCCCCAAAAGATATTTCAGAACGGCTTGTGCCCATGAATGAAGTCTCTGAGTTCACTTAAATTTCTAAGCACTGGAATTAAGTTTAAGACCCTCTGGGCTATCACACTATGCAGCTGTGAAAATATCCAGGTCTCAAATCCTGAGTTAGAGAGTATTTAGACCATGCTTTTCCATATGAAAAGTCAATCATATAACTTATGCAATGATCTTCTGTTTTTTCAAAACAGTTATTTTAAGTGCTTGCAATCATCACCTTCCCCGGTCTGTACCTGAGGCATAGTGGTAGCACTTCCTCAGAAGCACTTCCCCATTCACATCAAGGGAATAGCTGTTTTGAATAATGTTTCAGACTAATACTTTTTTTCCTCAGGAGTGTTATTTTAAAATAATTGGAACGTATGTGTTCTCTTCTACTTTTAAAAGCTTTTGAAAAGACCAATAGAAAGACTTATCAGCAGTTTATTCTGGAGATAGAAGGTACAGAGGAAGGTGATTGTTAATCTAGAAAATTCCCTGCCATCCGTGCTTGTTTGATGAAACAGAAGATGCAAAGCTTGGATGCAAACCTGTGGTACTTGATTTCATGCTAAGGCTAGAGCTTGAGCTCAGCTGCTTAAAGGTATATCATTTCTTTACTGTCCACACAGACTGAGTAGCCAAAAACCCCTCCAACTACATATCACATATTCACACATCACAAACACGGTCTAAACTTTATGATGAGTTCCAAGATTAGTCTATGAATACCGGCTAATACCCTGGTGATACTCATAATTTGTCAAAATACTGTACAGAATTAGCCTTTATATATTTTTAAGGCAAATATTCTCAGTTTAATTCTTTTTTAACCGTCAGGCCTTCAAACTCAGCCTGCACTCTGATTCTAAGTCTAGTGTTATCTCTCATACACCCTCAGTTACATCTAGCAGACTTCGTGTTTGAAAATACTGTATAGGGAAAACATGTCACTACATTCAAACTCTACTCTTAATAGTCACACGTGGAAAAAGAATCAGCCATACTTTTTTGGTTTAGCTTATATTTTTAAGGATAAAAGCCATCTATAGAATTACTTTTAAGAATACAACAAGATGATGTTCATGTTGCTTTGTGCTACTATGCCCTTGAAAGTATTATGCTGCATTTTGACACTTGTAAGTGTCCTAAAGATCTTATTGTAAGTCCTAAAGATCTTATATGGAAGATTTCATTAATGCTTTCAAGTAGCAAATCTGAGTGTAGACAGCTTCCATTCTGATTTACCTGCAAGTTTATTTCAGAGCCCCTAGAATATATCAAATGACAATTTCTGCATTAACTATTTTCTGTAGCTCAATGGAATTACTTTTAAAAAGTTGACTTTCAGGCTGCATTCCACTTTCTTCACTATATGAAGACCATTCAGGCTGTTTTCTCTTACCTTTCATTTCTAAAAGTATGAATACTAAAATTCAAAACAGAGAAGAATTATGTACAACTCCCACAGCATTTGAGACAAATTAGATGGTCAAATAAGGAAAAATATTGTAATTACTAATCCTGTGAATCACTGAATGACAAATGAATGGAAATGACACCACTTCACTGCTTGGACCCACTCTTTGATATGTTTCCATTACAGCGCTGTTTATATTGTTGGTGGATTTGGCAAAATGCGATATAATTCAAAACAAAATGTTAATTAAATTGTACTGCAAACATCTGCAATTTTCACCACATAGTCTTCATTAGCACAGTGACAGTCTTGGAAATACAGCTTAATCTAAAAGATATTCTAAATTTCCTGTGACCTTTGAATCTTTTCGTGCCTTGCAGTCTAATAGCTCAGCCTCAAAATTGTTCCCATACCATAGTCCTACAGCTGCCATTGACTAGTGAGAAATGCCGTTTGTACCGTAGTGAGAAAACAAATTAACCAAGTATTAAAGGGAAATAATGATATTTTATACAAATTAAAAAGAATTTGATTCAGGTGTTAGCTAAGATAAAAGATAATTATATGTTTAGATACTGCTGTGTTAATATCCACAGTTAAATGAAAATTTTACATACCTTGAGAAGTGATGAAAATGAGATGGCATGTGACTTTAAATTCACGTTAAATGCTTCATTTAACAGTTTTAATCAACTGCCATGAAAGACTCATCTACAGAATAGAACATGGAGATTTTAAACAGGTTATTAAAATTAAGATGGTAAAGCATTAATGCAGAGTTCAATAAAAACCTTTAAAATACAAAAATAGTGCAGGTATGAACCCTAACTTCATACATATAGTCAGATAACTAAAAATTACATATCTAATACAATATAAAACAAAAAAAAATACATATAGTCAGATAATCTTCTGATAGAAACATTTTATCTCAATAATTATAAAACAATGCACAATTACGATTACTAATACGGCATAACAGTGTTACTTTGATTGATACATTAAGGTTACAAGAAAGAATCAGCTTGTCTCATCTTTTGAAAAATTACTGTAGAAGTTGCCACAATAATCAGAAGTCATGCTGCCAAGCTAATGGGATGTGTTAGATGCAAATCTGTGACCCTTTTTTAAAGATGGAGCACAAGGCCAAAGATGGTGAAGTTTAGAGTAATTTTTGTAATTTGGTACCTGTGAAGTAGCAGCTTTTGAAAAGAATTAAATACATCGTACATCACTGCAGAATTGTTTGCTTGTTCTAAACAAAATAAATTCCTCTAATTATTTATGAATGTCAGTGTATCGCTGATTCACAGCTTCTTTAATTTCAATTGTGTTTGGCATTTTGCCCTGGATTTGCTTTAGATCTCTATCATTTGTCTTTGCAATGGAGTAATCCTCTCTTTAGCAAAAGGAAATGTGACACTTATTGTGAGATACTAAGTAGGCAAACAGTTGTTTCCTTAAAGACAAGGGAAAAATATGTTTTGAATAAAGATGCTCTTAAAGAAAATAGAGTAAGTGTCAGAGGCTTAAGATGTGTATTCCAGTTCACAGAGGTATATTACTGATATTGCACCATTTGTTTTCTGTGAATATGAAGTAGTCCAAGAGATTGTTTATTTTCCCACAGTACAATAACAAATGCTTGTAGGGATTTAATCTAGTAGATGACAGGAAATCCAAAGGCTGACAAGGACACTAAATAAAAAGAGGAAGGAAAGAGTCTTGAAATAAAATGAAGCTTTTAAAATAAAGGCCAGTGGGATAGCTTAGCTAGGGCCATCACTGATGATTATTGGTTACTGACACTCTGAATTCAAGGCTGGGTACCATTTCTGAGAATACTCTCTTCCTGAACCAGAAGTCTTGCTGCATGGAAAACCCATGGGTCTTGCTCATAGGCAACTGGGTGAAATTCTACAGATCTGTTGGTAAACAGTGTTTTCATCAAAGAAAAGCTGATCAGAATTTGTGTATACTTTAACAACTATATTGCAAGGGGATTCTATACAGGTGTCTACAGCATGTAGAGTGATACATTAACACATACTCTCCAATATTATCTAAAGAACACTTTGCTAACTTTTTTTTTTATATATTTCTTTGCTCTGAACTACTAGAAGTTTGAGGTTGTTACAGCTGAGGACTGATTGCTTGGTGAACTCATGAACTAATATGTTACTTTAATTCACCAAAAATAGCTTTTTTGCCCATATCTACCAGCAGGCATTTAAAAAGCTAGGCATTCCATGATTTTGTCTATGTATGTTACAGACAAACCTGAGAACTGCTGTGAACAATGAAAGCAACAAACAAAACAGTAATAGAATCAGACAGAATTATTAGGGTTAATAACTTAAAATGTAATCTCAGATATGTCTCTTGCTTGAACTGATTTTATTCTTTGTTGCTAAACACATTTTTAATAGGGTTCTGACCTAGATCTGTGCATAAGTCAGATGGCTGACAGAGAATAATTCATAGTTGTAAGCCCAAGATCCAGCAAATAAGGCTACCACTCCCGGTAGCCACAGAAAATGGAAGAATTGCAGAGAAATTTCTGTGAGGGTTGATAGAGGGAAGGTGATCTTAAAGTATTATGTTGTGTAGACTTTGTGGACTAAGTTCAGTAAATTGCTTTATCACAGAATATCCCAATGTCTAGTGAGGCAGACACATAGTATATTCAGGCATAACCACAATGGGGATAAATAACTTTCAATATGGATCCTCTTAAATAAGCACATTTTGGGACACTGGTGACATTGTAGAAAAAAAGAAACAAAACAGTTTCTTTCTACTGCTTTGCATGAGACTGGGGCTTGGAGGCAGGAATAAATATATGAACGCAGAAATGACAGGCTAAACCTCACATTTTGAAAGCTGCAGAGCCTATATAACTGAACAAATCATTGCAAGTAGAAGAACTGCTAGGCACTCATTTTTTTTTAAAAAAAGACAGCATAATGTGTTATCTATAGTCAAACAAGGCTGCTTATTTCCAAGACCTACCAAAGGAGACTCCAGCGAGAAGCAGGGAGGAGGCTGTTTCCTGAAAGAAATACCTTGGACTTGTCTGTGGTCTTCACCTAAGAGTCATGAGAGAAATAAGGGTAATTATTTCTTCAGTATTCACCTGTAATTTATAATTTATTGTGATAAAAACAGCTAGTAATAATTTAACAAATAATTTTTAAATTACTATGCCGCTATTAACAACAAAATTCCATTACATGTGTAAATATTTCTTTACCCTTCTTCCTCTTTCTTGCTCCTTCCCTGTGGCAGCCAGAGGGACCCCAAGGACTGCACCATGGGCCTTGATGAGGAGCAGTGGGGTGGGCTGCAGGAGCCCGGGGACAGCCTTCCCCAGGGCTCCTCTGCCCTGCCTAGGGCCCAGGACACCATGTCAGCTCCCAGCCCCTGCCCAGAGACATGGCAGCAGGGACGTGTCTCCAGCTCCCCACAGCCCTGCCCGGCCATGGGCCTCACTGAGCAAGGCCCACCCGCAGGGCCACATCCCAGCCTGGCCTCCACCCATCCCCAGGGAGGTGCCCGATGTCCGGGGCTGAGGCTGCCCCGGTGCCACTGGCTGACCTGCTCCCTGGCAGGGGCCCTGGCTGCCAAGCCCTGCCCAACCACCCCCTTGGGAGCCCTTGGGCCCTGTGGCTTCCCAAGGCAGGGAGTGACCGCCATCTTGGCTCACTGACCATGCCCTGCCTCCCTGCTGTCACCAGAGAGGTGGCAGCCGCTCGCCGCCAGCTCCCTGCAGGGACTCCAAGGCAGGAGTCCCTCCTCCGCAGAGGCCATTGCCAGTCGTGGCAGTCGCCAGCTCCTCACGTATGAAGGTAAGCTTGAAATGCGTGCAGGAAGAGCAGGAGGAGATTCAAGCCAGGGCTGTGGGACTGCAGCCATTTAGTTTCTGGGTGTTATTCTAAAACAACACTCCCCCCCTGCCCTGTGCTTGAAATTTTAGTCAGAATTACGGAGTTTCTTCTGGTGCACAGGGCTCCTTAAAACACACACTCCCAAACACCAAATGTTCACGTCTCGAAACCCGGTGTTTTCCTTTGCTCAGAGCTAACGCTGAACAGTCCCAACGCATTGGTGATTTCAGAATAATTGGTGCTTGTATCCATTTTAAGCGCAGGAGAGGTGGGTTCGCTTTGCTTTCAAGTTTCCTCCGCAATGGGCACATACAGGGGCAATGCAGGCATTTGCAGTGACTGACGGAGAGATGGAGACCTGTCAGACTCCTGTGTCCCTTCTGCCTGGGCTCTGACTCCCCCTGCGTGCCATGAGTCAGCACACAGGTGCCGAACAAGCCCCCGACGCACAGGGCAATCTAGCGTCGCGTGTAGCTCCTGGATGAAGAAACATAACACTGATTGCCTCCCTGAGCAATTTGCACCCATAGACTGTGTCAAGATTGAAAAAAATAGCACATTAAATCATGTTACCGCCATAGGAAGGAGGATGAAACTGCAGCTTAGTGTTTTCTTCAGCACTGATTAGTCACTGTGATTATATTCAAGCAATTGTGCTTCAGTGTAAAGGGTGAATGACTTTTTTTCTCATGGGAGCTATATAGCTATGGAACAACGTTATAATATGAGATAAACTTCTGAAACACCAGTCGTAGAAGGGGGTTTGACATTTAAGCACTTCCCTGGCTTCTGGGTATAATGTTAAATAGAATTTTCTCTGGTGAAATAGGCCCGTAAGGCAGAAATATGTTGCACATTGCATAAACAGGGAGGATAAAGCTTCTCGTGTTTTACTGCCTTGTAAAAAGGGAGAGATGTGGCTGCCCAGACTCCTGTGGCACAAGTTGGGAGAAGACATCCAGGCGCTTTATCTTTTATTCTGTAACTGGTTCACGCCTACCAGTACATGACATATAACAAATTTAATCTTTTAAAATCTTTTTTTAAACTCTTTATAGTGGTTCCTTTTCTACACAATCCACATGGATGAGCAGCATCCAGAACTATGACAAAATTGATATTAGTTAATATTTACCAATATTTCTCTTTCTTTGGAGTACAAATCACTCTGTCATTAGTAAACACCTATGACACTGTCCAATAAGCATTACAAGAGTTTTGATGAACTATTTCCTTCCTGTCCAGCGTTGTGCTATGAAGGCATACACCTGGCACAATGTGCAAATTCCTGCTTTGTGTGTTGGGACACCCTTCATTAAGTTAAACTATCACTAGGGTCTGATCACCAAAATGAGCAATCTTTCAAGGTAGTAAAAGAATACTGTACACCTCATACTACTTTTTTCCTGTGCTCTTTCCAGGAAACAAGTAGTTAGTGTAAACTTCTTGCAACATGACTACCTCAGAGTTCATTTCAGTGCTTGGATTTTCCTTTAAGAACCAGAGTTACAGAAAATAGTCTATAAAATAGTCTTCAAGAAGGTGGATGCAAAGGATAATAGGATAATAAAGGCCATAATTAAGCCTGTAGAGGTGGTACTACTAAAGAGAAGTGCAGGACAAGCTCCATATAAGTTTCTGGGGCATTCACACTCTGCTGTTACAGAGAGCCATACTAAGATGTCTGTTTAGGTCTTTTAAACTTTGGAATCATGGAATTCCAGAAAAAAGTCTTCGAAGTGCTGTTTGCTTATAATTTGGTAATTTCTCAGGCCTCCGTATTGATTAATCGTCAGCATATATGGAATGCAAATATATCAGTGTCACAAATAACAAGCCCAGAGAGTTCAATATAATGCACTAGGTGAGATCATTGTGGAGTATCTAAAAAAGTTCCTGCAAATGTAACAATGCATTCAATGTTGCAACATATATAGGCTGCCAGTGATTTATTGCCTGATACTCTGCATCTAGCAACTTTCAGAAACAGTACATTAGCACCTGGACAAATTACAGCCATTATATCTTCATCTTCACGCTATAGTATCAACCCAGTCATAAGATCTGGAAACCATATCTTTTGTGCTTCCTTGAGAAAGACATTCATTTCCATTCGTAATGGAATCAAACACAAAAAAGCTATATACTTAAAAAAATGTAATTCTGACTACAGAAAGACAAAACCAAACTTATAACAAAGTTTTGCTGCAGTAAAAGCATCCACAAAATAGAAGAATTTGGCCTTTTTTTTTTTTTGGTATTACTATGATAGCTGTGGAGGCCTTAAAATATGAAGGTCTGGCATAACTGACATAAGTTATACAGAAAAAATTCTCTCCTAGAGCATCTTCTTGGAATGCATGTGTCCATCACTGTCATTATTTGCTCCTGACAGTGGGTATTAACCATATTAATCTCACAGGACCTTTTTCTAGGCCCTCTATTTCCCCTGAGACATACAGAGTTGTCAGCATCACCTTTGAAAATAACTGCATTTTTATTTCCTCCACTCTGCTGAGTAGTTTCTCAATCTATACTCTCCAGGTGACTTCTCTCCTAGGTAGTCCTACTAGCCTTTTATCTTCTGTTTCTCAGTCCTCTTACGGTAGTCCTAACTTGTTGACTAGTTTAACCCTTGTCTGGCTATAAGGAGCTTTAAATCTAGTGATGGGGTACACTAATATTGTTTGAAATGCTAGACTGTAGCTTGGCAAACATTGCGTATCAGTTCCAACAGCAGTTAGCTGGTGAAAACAAACGCTTAATATCAATGTTAATCATGAGCGCTTTCAGCATTGCTGTAGCAGAATTGAAAGGGAGTCAAAAGCTTGGAAATTATGTGTGGGTTTAACACCTGCAGGCACGTGTCAAGTCTTCTTTGGTTTCAGAGTTCTCAGACAGTGTATCAATTTGAGAGCATTTTGTATGACTTAGTGTAGGTAGGTATTATCAGACATTGCCTTTTCCTTTCACGTTTTTGCAGTTTGACCAGAATAGGCTATCTTGGCTGTCATGAAAAGCTAGAATACTTTGCCTGGCAAAAAAAAACCAAAAAAAAACCTGGCAGCACTTAACTGCAAAAAATGTCAGTTTGTGAAAGTAACTAAATAGCAAAGGTTTTATATTCCAGCTCCCGCTCAATTTAAGCAGAACAATATTTATTCAAATTAAGTTATTAAAACAGAGTATTGGTGCAACCAAATGCTGATATGAACGTGGTTTGTGAGCTTAATTAAAAAAATAATTCATTTTCCCAGATGCAACACCAGTCAATCAATTGAGGTCAATACTTATTCTAATAAAAACATTAAACTTTATATTACGATCATTAACAATAGCCACTGTGGAAATAATCTGTGTTTCGGATAGACCTCTTGTAGAGAGCTCCTCATGTTCTTGCAGAGTGTCTGTGTTTTGGATTTGCCATTCAGGGAAGTGAATACCCAACCCCCTATGTCAGGCCCAAAAGCTTGGGGTCTTATAACAGGGATAAATTTGGAATTGTTGTTGACTTGGTCAAACCTTTACTATTTTCCCAGCTTTGCCTCTGGAGTCACTATTTTTGGCATGTTTTACTGTGCAACTGTGCAAGATGCAGCCATGCTTAACATTATGACAAAGGCCTTTGAGGATGCTCAGCATTTTCAGAAGCATGTGCTGTATCAGTGGTGGTGTAGTTCACTACATTTTGTCTGGGCCCAAATTCTGCTCCTGGGTGGATGATGATGTTAAATTTCAGTCCTTCAGAAGCTTTTAGGGAGAACAATTGTTAGCTTATTGAGCTGCTGACTTAATATCCAGTCTGCAGCTCCTGAAGGCCTTGAAGTAATTCCAGCAAACAGCCTTCATGACTTCCAAATTTCACTTCAATTGAATGTTTATGTTTTATGATGGGGCCAAAAATGAATATATAGCAAAACAACTTCAATACAGCCACATGGAATATACTTTGTTTCTTTTAAAAAAATCTGGAAGACAGGCTGTGGAACAAAGAGTTATAAATTAAATGGGGTTTAAATAATAAAAGAATAGAGGACTAATATATAATAGAGGAATAAAACATAATTACTTAGCACCAGTTAAAACTCTTAAACAATAATTATATCTCTGTTACTCAAGATTCTGCTGGATTGCCAAAGAAATGGGCATTGTTATTTTTGTAACCAAAAAAAAATCTTTGCTCACAGAGGCAAAACAGAAAACAACCTTCATCATGCAAAATGTTTTATACTGACAGACCACTGTAGAATTTTTTTCCACCACTTTTACCATTAATTGCCCATTCTGTATGGCATAAATGAAGAGTCATAGCTCTTTAGAAGCCATTTTGTATAACAAATGTTACTTGCTTTGTGTTTCTTTATTCCACTTAATTAATGCTAATTCTATTTTCCTCCTCTTTTCTGTCTGTCTAATGCCTGTTAATGCCTTTCCGGAAAAAATTTATTTAAACACCAAAAGTCCAAATATAAGTTGAGTTCCATGACAATATATGTAGGAAGCAGACAGGAGGAAGCTGCTTCTTTAAAATCAATTTGGCAGCACAGAAGCTGAAAATGTCCATCCAGATGGAACTGAGGTTCTCTAAAGGCTTTGTGTTTTCAAATGGAATAAAATCTTATGGCTTTGCTAGTCCGTCTTTTCAGTGGGATATATTATTCTGTGGAGTGGCACAACTCGAAGCTGTAGAAGAAAAGATAAAGACGGCAATAAACTACTGCCATAAACTCAAAAGGTGATAAATGTTTTCAGAAGTTCTGTATAAATAAAACTTAATCTATCAATTTGGTGGTAAAAGTTGCAGGTATGTTTGTTTTGCTTCCTGTACTGCCTGAATGAAAATTAAACAATTTCTTAGGCCGCATTTCAACAACTAGACAGATTTCTCCTGAAACTTTTAATCTGGCCACACATGTGTCCGTCTCCATCTTACTGAAGCTGAACATTAATTATTCATTGAGGCTCATTTACACGAAATCTAAGAAGATGAACAAGTCCTACAGTTGACTAAAATATACAACATAGCTATTGTAAAGTAAAATATGTCTACTTCAGAACAAGAGCGTGGCTTGAGTCTGAACCCATAATGAATTTTGTTCCATCACTCACTGAAATGGCAAGACTTTCTCGCTTCTTGACACAGGGGCAGATAGACATTTGTTATATTTTGTTCAGGGCATGAGACGTCATTAGGTCTCTTTTGTGAGAATACTTTAATGTTTCTTTAAGAAAAAAACTTTTACTTTTCTTATGACAGAGGTAGGAAGAACAAGGAACTATATATGGCAGTATAAGTCTGCCATACGCATAAGCTCATCTTGAAAGGCACACTATAGAAATGAAATTAACTGCTTTTTAGGAAAGCTTTCTCTTCTTTGTTATACAAACAGAGAAAGGTGTTGCAAAATTTAATGCTCCATTCTGTTTGCTGTCCACTTGTTTTTAAATTCCTTGCCTATATTTGGCAGAAATTTTCCTTGAATTACAGAAACTTTATTTGTTTTTACTTTCTTACACTCATTTCCACCTTTGATTTTTTAAGCTGAAAGCCTAAAATGTAGATCAGAATGAAAGTTTCGGTGCCCTTGGAACATGAGTGTGTATCTTTGTGACCAGGGATGTTGCTTCAGCTTGATGACTGTTGTAATATAGAAAAAGAAATAAGATGTAGTTAGTCCTACAGGCTACAGAGACAGAGTGGTTCTATTACAGCATCTCTGTAGGCAGGCACTCTGAAGAGGAACAGATTGAGCAGCATGCACTAAGCCACAGTCCTGGTGGAAAGATAGTTCATCTAAGTTTCATATCCTCCTATCCTACCCTGAAGGTGAGCAGATTTATTAAAGTGAAGTTACATGGTTCTGTAGAAACTTTCCATGTTTCAAAGGACTGTGAACGGGATGGGTGATGTCATTTATGGAGTGGATAGTCTAGATATAACATCAAAACAGAAGGCTGAGGAGCTAGGATTAGTTCCTCTAAGGCACTGAACATTCTCAGTTGCATAAAGAAACTCAGTAATCAATAATTCTCGGTGTGCAATTTATAACATCCAACATTAGCAGAGGTTGGAGACTGTTGCAAATGTCACCAATTATCTATATAAAGGCTAAACCCTCCAGGGATGAAATCAGAAAACAGGTAAGTTTACAACAGTGCATGGTCTTTATGAATTCTCATCATATTTTCCTATAACATAAGTGATATATGAGTGGACCTAAAAATTATGTAGCTCAAGGAATAAAAACAGAATATAGAAGAATAATTAAAATATATCCCTTCAGCTGACGATTGTAAGATGGATAATAGTAGATGGTCCAGATAAAGCATAAATGTTCATGCTTTTGCTATGCTTTCCCTTTTAGTCTGATCTAAAGGATCACAATATGGGATTGAAGTTTTGTGTATGTGTGTCGTTATAAATGAGTTACTCCCTAAACTACCCTGTATCTACCGAGTATTAGATGGGGCAGATGTCAGTCTTGAACAAAGCCTGGAATGTGCAGAGCTCGTTGTAAGACAAGGCCTCATTTCTTACAGTGCAAAGATGTAACAAATTGTAATCCATATTTTATACAGGGGGGAAAATATCATAGTTGAGAGAATTGTTGAAGGTCACATAAAAAATCTTATATTGAAACCAGGTGCAAAGTCAATTCTGCTTCCATCCCAGTTTTTGAGTCATTTACTCTTTCCTGGTTTTAAGATTAAGAACAGCTTGTCTAGCTAACAAGGCTGAAGAAATTGCTTTATACATTTTAATAGCATCATTAAGAAAAATGTTGCTTTAAAAAATGCCTTTCTAGAAGACCTGCACTGTAGCATAAGAGCAACGTGTAGATCAGGTAACATAAGAAATGTGTTCAACCGTTAAGGGGTAAGTTCAATATGTTGTTGTATTTGATAGAATAGCAATCAAATCCATACCCTGAGATACTGCAATAGGTGTGTACCCCCTCAAATATAACAGTCTTCTCTATGGTTAAGCTTAGATGGCTTGCTAAAAATAGCCAGTTCTTTCAGACTTTGATCATTTTTCCAGTAAGCCTCTTGCCACAAGTAACAACTTTATTTATTACAACATGGTCTGATGTTGACGTATCAAATTATCTTATTTTCTAAAGGCAAGGGAAAAAAATGAGAAAGTCTCTTCCTTTTGATTTGATATTCCAGTACTCAGACGAGGATTTCATAGAGCAAGCCTTGTGAATAAGCAGCACCAGGGCCTGGCCAAAGTGTTTCCTTTTTGTGGTGCAGTTCTTTATAGTATAACATAAGCTAGTGGTGGGGAGGGGTGGAAACACAGAAGGAGAAGTGCCTTGGACAGCACAGATGCCATTATCATCATAAATGTCAAGAAAAACTTTCAACACAGGTGGGGTGAGAGAAGGTGAGAGACAGTTTGTGAGAGAAAACAAGCAGCACTTGTTTTATAGTGATTGGGGAAGTTAAATGGGCCTTGAGATGTGACAGAAGGGATTTACTCTTTCTCATAAAAACTGTATCTGAAAATCTCTTATTTTCAAAAGGGTTCAGGGTAACTTGAGCTCTTTCACCTGGAAAGTTAAGAAAGTACTAAAATGTGTACGTGGATATATATACAATAAGAAATAGAGTCAACTAATCACATGCACTTTTCTAAACCCAAGTACTTTTTCATACTCCTGTTTTAAGAGATTTCACTGAAATTACATAGCTTCCCATGGTTTGCCTTTGAAGACTCCAAATGGAGACATTCTAAACCCAAAAAACTTAATTGTTACTAGGGTTTGGTATGTGACTGGTTGTCTCTTTCTCCCTCTGAATCTAAACTATAGAAGAAAAAGTGGTAGATAAAGACCATTGGAGGAAGTACAACACTCAAATTTTCCCTGTTAAGCCAAAACTCTTTTTTTGGTGTGTCAGGAACAGGAGTTCGTTTGATCAAATGCTGAAATAAAATTCTGGTCTTTTGCACTTAAATACAAGCATTGCACAGAATATACACCCCATAGGGGAGTCAGTCAGAATAAGTTTATTTTGTGCCTGTATTTCTGGGGGCATGAGCCAATATCTGGAGAATAAATCCCAGCAAGTTGACTCCCAAAAAAGAAGGGAGAGAGAGTAAGCGAGAGAGACTTATGGGTTGAAAAGAAACTAAAACTACTTTAATGAAACATGAAACTGTTAACTATATAACAATAAACTATTATTAACTATAAAACTATTAACAATTAAACTATTAACAATAAAAAGAAAATATAATAATATTAACAAGAAAATAATGAAAGATATACAATGTACACAAATATATACAAAACCAGTATCAAGCTCCCAAGATGGCGATCACATCAACAGCAGGCACTGGGAAAGTCCTAGACCAGACTCAGTGAAGGACAGGAACTGGATTCCAGAACACATAGGTTGGAATCAAAGGCAGATGAACAGACAG
>VXBH01001377.1:108487-135764 GCA_013400035.1 Rynchops niger | reverse complement strand
CTCTTCCTTTTGATTTGATATTCCAGTACTCAGACGAGGATTTCATAGAGCAAGCCTTGTGAATAAGCAGCACCAGGGCCTGGCCAAAGTGTTTCCTTTTTGTGGTGCAGTTCTTTATAGTATAACATAAGCTAGTGGTGGGGAGGGGTGGAAACACAGAAGGAGAAGTGCCTTGGACAGCACAGATGCCATTATCATCATAAATGTCAAGAAAAACTTTCAACACAGGTGGGGTGAGAGAAGGTGAGAGACAGTTTGTGAGAGAAAACAAGCAGCACTTGTTTTATAGTGATTGGGGAAGTTAAATGGGCCTTGAGATGTGACAGAAGGGATTTACTCTTTCTCATAAAAACTGTATCTGAAAATCTCTTATTTTCAAAAGGGTTCAGGGTAACTTGAGCTCTTTCACCTGGAAAGTTAAGAAAGTACTAAAATGTGTACGTGGATATATATACAATAAGAAATAGAGTCAACTAATCACATGCACTTTTCTAAACCCAAGTACTTTTTCATACTCCTGTTTTAAGAGATTTCACTGAAATTACATAGCTTCCCATGGTTTGCCTTTGAAGACTCCAAATGGAGACATTCTAAACCCAAAAAACTTAATTGTTACTAGGGTTTGGTATGTGACTGGTTGTCTCTTTCTCCCTCTGAATCTAAACTATAGAAGAAAAAGTGGTAGATAAAGACCATTGGAGGAAGTACAACACTCAAATTTTCCCTGTTAAGCCAAAACTCTTTTTTTGGTGTGTCAGGAACAGGAGTTCGTTTGATCAAATGCTGAAATAAAATTCTGGTCTTTTGCACTTAAATACAAGCATTGCACAGAATATACACCCCATAGGGGAGTCAGTCAGAATAAGTTTATTTTGTGCCTGTATTTCTGGGGGCATGAGCCAATATCTGGAGAATAAATCCCAGCAAGTTGACTCCCAAAAAAGAAGGGAGAGAGAGTAAGCGAGAGAGACTTATGGGTTGAAAAGAAACTAAAACTACTTTAATGAAACATGAAACTGTTAACTATATAACAATAAACTATTATTAACTATAAAACTATTAACAATTAAACTATTAACAATAAAAAGAAAATATAATAATATTAACAAGAAAATAATGAAAGATATACAATGTACACAAATATATACAAAACCAGTATCAAGCTCCCAAGATGGCGATCACATCAACAGCAGGCACTGGGAAAGTCCTAGACCAGACTCAGTGAAGGACAGGAACTGGATTCCAGAACACATAGGTTGGAATCAAAGGCAGATGAACAGACAGAGTCCTCCTCAGACACCGGCCATTGAAGAAAGAGGCTGACCCCTTTGATCCCGCAGCTTTATACTGAGTATGAGCCAGATGGGATGGAATACCTCACTGGTCAGTTTTGGGTCACCTGTGTTGTCCCCTCATTCCCACAGGTGCACATAAAAAGTTAGCTGACCTTGATTGTTATAGGAATAAGTATAAGCAAGAGCCTCTCTGCATATCATTCCTTGGTATTAACTATAAACATCAGACATTATCATTGCTAGAAGCAGACACCGTCTGAAAAACATGCCATTAATTTCAGAGAGTGCAGTCAGTTAGAAGAGACTCAACTGAAAAGTAAAATTACTGAGAAGAAAATTGGTTCTTTTCTGTCTCAAACCAGGACAATTATAAATGTAGTGTATTAAGAATATTTGAATTCCTGTAATGAATTGTTGTCTTTCACTTCCTGTTTCTTTTTGTGACATAAACTGGTTTTTATATATCCATGACATGGCTGCATTCCATCTTTAAGGGATGGAAAATCCTCTACTGCAATTATTTTCTCAATGATTTTACAAACTAGGATTAGATTTCCTTCCAGTTTTGCTGTGTAACTCAAGTCCTGGTTTTGTATGTGTTTTCTTACATTAAAGTGTAGTAGTAAAGATAGGCCATCATTTGAAAGCAAACCTACTTTCGGACTTGTGTTCTGTGATTGAAAATTACCAGAGGAAGTGGTAACACAGATGGTAACACAGAACTTCTGGGGAAATTGAGAGCTGGTTTTGGTTCCCAACTTTTCATTGTCTATATGGAATACAACCATGTATAACATAGAGATGCATACAGCTGCCTCCAGACCGACCTCTTGTGCATTCCTTCTGCCTATCACCAAAACTCCCAGATTAAAAATCTATGGCTCATTAGACAGGAAGGGAGGAGTATATTGCCTTAGAAATATTAAAGTCTGTCAGGATTGCCTTGCCCCAGAGTGGAGACTTATCTGTAAAACCTGCACACAATTACTTCTTAATGATTTTATCCTGGCTCATTAGGAGAGCAGCTACCACTGAGACTTAAGAGTAATCATGCAGCTGTACTGCGTGATACAGCTACCATGCATCTTGGAGTGGCACATCAGCATTTACTGAACTGTCTTTGAAGGCCTAGAAATTGTAAATGAGATAGAAAAGGGATAATACAAGGTATGCAATGTATGTCCATGATATTGCATGTTATAACAACAGCAAAGATTTCCCTGCTGGAATTTAATTCTCATTCTCTTTGTATAATTTATTGTATAAATTTGTTGGACACTGTTCAGAACAATATATTTTTTAAATTTGGGATTTGAAGTGTATTGTAAGCCTGTGCTTCTTTTAAAAAGGGTTATAACTTTGGTGATCGTATCTGGAGTTCCTTCTTGCTTCTATTTTTAACCTGTTTGGAACATAAATTAAATTATATTTTTCCAATCACCCATAAGAATTTGGTCTCACACAGTCAGCCTGACTAAAGAGCAGAATTTTAGAATTTCTGGTGAGATATGGCAATTGCATACACATAACTTATAGCTATTGATTTAAATTAATTCTCCTTCTGGTGTGTAAGGACAGGAAGATTTTTTTCCATTAACTGCTCTTTAGCTAGCAGGTAGCTTAATCTTGCTCAATTCTTGCAGGGTCTTGCAGGACTCATAATCTTGCTGACTATTTGAATAGCTGTTGTATTTTGAGGTACCCTGTATCATCTCTAACTGTAACTGAAGAGAAGTTGTTAGAAATTTCTCCTTCTTAGAGAAAGTTAAATCATTATGTGAACTGTGTTTAACAGTTCACATCAGTGCATGCTTGTGTATGAATACGTGCACAAACTCACATACATACAAAGCCCTGACAATAATTTCACAAACAGGGAGAAATGGAATAGAGGATATTACCCTATATCTTAAAAAATCAAAGACCGATTAATTAGAAAGAAATCAAAAATTCGAGGTGATGGCTTCCTTCTTCATGATGTTGCATTTCGAGCCTTTAGTTTTCATATTTTGTTTGGCACTGGGAGAAGCAGAAACAACTTCAAAATGACTTAAAGTCTTTTTGGAAGAAAAAAACAACAACACTAAATTCCGATAAACACAAGAGGAAAAATGCAAGAATTAGGGGATATCAATTAGTTTAAACAAACTATCTTGTCACTTTCTTTTTATTCAAAAAGAGAACACTGTCATAATTTTGTCCTTAAGTAAGTGACTCAAACTGTAAATGAGCTATGAGCAAACCAATGCAATTATGCTTGTAACTTATACTAGACACACAATTAATCTGGTTGTTCATGTAGAATATATTAACTGCACACTGGAGGATGAAGTTTGAGACTGCTTTATACACTAGAGAGTAAATATTACTCTTTACATGTTATTTAATATACAAAACTATCTGCAAATTCACCAAAGGTGCTGCAGATTTAAAAGGGCTGATAGCTAAACCACACATTTTATATGAGTAAAAATGATAATTTGGTTCTTGTTGTAATGAGATGACCAGACTAATGGATGGGGAAAAAAAGTAGTTTTCCCTCTAAACAGTTCGCACCTTTTACTAACATAGGAAGGAAAAGACCAAATGGTGCTCTGAAAGCAGTTGAGAGTGGTGAACAGAATTTCTATTTTAAAATGTCAGAGCAGACCTGTACAGATTTTCCTTCCTCTATTTCAAACTGCCTTCTAACAAGTGCAACAATTAAATTCTTATATTTGTAGAAAGCTCATGTCTTGCGTATAAGTTCTTACTTGCCAAGGGTTTTGTATGGGTTTTGTAGTGCATAGAACTTGAGTGACTACGATGAAAACTACTCACCTCATTCATCCATCTACAAACTACATCCCAAATAACTTCGTATCATTTGATACTGTCGTGATCATTCTTGAGACGCATGGTGAACTGATAGGGCAAAGTCAGTAAAAGAGCAGCAGCCAAGTGATACTGAACACTTGGGTCTCCCACAGAGACAATGCTTATACTTTTTTTTTTAGCAAATTATGTCAGAAGAAGGAGGGTTTTCTGACATGGACAGCTAGCAAAATTGATACCTAGCACTACTGATTGTTGTTGCTCAATCTGCTAGTTCAAATCCTTGATTGATTTCCTAAGATGCATATAGCTATATACAGCTGAAAGATAATGACTGCTCTACTTGTCAACCAGCGCAGGGCAGGTGCTGCCTCTGGATTGGGTTTAGATGAAGTCTGTCTCCTACTTTCACTGCAAGGAACGAGTGACTTCAGCTGCCTCAGGGAGCCAGCCTTGGCATTAACGTTCAGCATTGAATTTGGTTGTCCTCTATCACTCTGAATATTTAATGCAACATGAATATTTTGTATATGAGGTAGAAACATGTTTAGATCCTTGCTGAAAATCATTTTACAAAGACAGTTTGTTTCCTTATGCAAGTAAAACTTTATCAACAATAACCACTTTCCTATGACTTGAATACCCATGGGTACGTTTGATCAACTAGAGAAAGTCAGGTGACACTCTTCTTGGATTCCCTAAATATGACTCAAATTTAAGGAGGTGAACAAATGGATTCACCTTTCTTGCTTGTCTTTTAACCAACTAATAATCAATCCTTATGTTTATTTTATTGGTAGTTTATATGTTTATATATGTTTATATGTTTATATATTTATATATGGTATTTTAAAGACCATATTATACTACATATTATATTGAATGTTACAGAATGCTTCTTTGTGGATTGGTGTTAGTAATGCATTCAATGGAGATAGTTTACTATTTCTCTCACAAATCTATACACAACTCATAATGTTAGTGGAATATAAATTAAGAGAAACTCTATGCCTCTTCTGTAACTTGCCCCCCCATTCATGCTTTTATATATAGCAATAAGATTTACTCAGGAAGTGTTACATTTTTATTTGAAAAATCATATTTAAAATAATATTTATTTGAAAATTATATTTAAACTTTCTCTTCAGTTGGAGAACTGCGCTTTTGACAGTACCAAGAATTCAGAATAGTTGTAGGTAAACTAAGGGGTAGCTGTAAAATTTATAACTATCTTTCTACTTACAATGGTTTCATTACTGGCACTGCGGAACTCTGCTGACTTGACAGGGCTACTGATAGTCAGAATATCTGACTGCAACTATATTACTGCACTATGGCTTGAACACCTCTCCAGGGTAGAATATCAGTCATATAGAAGGGTTTCAAGTCTTTTTCCTATCTTATCTGTTAAAGAAGATATGTCAGGGAAGATAATATATTAAGATAAAAAGATAATATCTGACAGCTAAGACATCCTTGTGGCCTTTATCTTCCAGTCCTTACAGACACAGCTTTTCCTACCGTGCAACCCAATCTGCTTCTGGATTCTTTCTTACTGAAATTCATGCTGTGTTTTTGTTCCGTATATCTGTTTGGTGGACTTTCTTGAGAAGCGCACCATGGCTTTGAGGATCTGTGCAAATAAAAATGTTGCCTTCAAATAATTTGTCCACGTTCACCAGATCAAATCGTAGGGACCAGAGAAAAAGTGTTCCTCTGAGCTCCCAGGACAGGAACTGAGCTGAGGCAGTAATGGACATGCAAGAGCCACCACAGCCATAGGACTGAAGTCTGTGAGAGAAGTTTGCCCAGCACCAGCACCAGTTCTTACAGAAGGATGAACAAACACAGCTTGCCCAGGCGAAGCATTCCAGAAAATGCCATAACAACACATGGGTGTTACCAGAGAGAACACAAGTCATCACTGTTTTGGGAGGGATTGGAGATGTTTGTCAAATACAAAAGGAACTGACTTTATGAGTAATTCCATGTTGATATCAGAAATCACAAGGATGCACAGACAATACTCTAAGTATCTCTTTGAAACTGAACTTGAGAAAAATATTTTAAGTGTTACAAAACTTAGATTTATCCTTACAAATTTATCAGTCAAATGCCATGTTGCTTTATTCAGTGTGGCATTCATAACCACGAAGATAGTTTTTTAGACAAGTAAATCTAGTGTACAAATGAACGAATCTTAGGAAAAGACATGAAGGAAATATTTCCTTCTCAAAAACGCCACTGAAAAAAATCCACTAGGAGAAAAAAAGAAAAGAAGAGAATTGTATGAAATAAAGGACTAAACAACATAAAGAAATAATGGGAGACAAAGTATTATCAAAGAAGGTGGAGCAGCTCTGAGAGAGGTGGTAATAACTCAAGAGATTTACTGAGCTCAACAGTGCTTTATTTGTCAATGCTAAAGTTTATGCTAGCAGTGGGAGCAGATAAAAGATAATCAAGAAAAGAGCAATGACAACTGGGTTCCAAATAGGTTATATAGACAAGAGGTGAGAATATTATTGATTAAAAAAATAGTCATTCAGAATTGGGCCTTGTAATATCCAGCCTGTCTGGAAGTAACAAATAGGAAGATCAAATAAAACCTCTAGAGGCTATAAGTACAGACAATTTTTTCCTCAAAATAGCACAAAAAAAAAATCAGAATGTATTAAAAATCACAGTGTTAGTATACCAAAGAAAAACAGGATTAAATTACTGGTGGAACAAGTGAAGTGTTATGCATCTTTGGAAGAAGGAGAAATGTGTGCTCCAGAGAAAAATAAAGGATAATCCACAAGCAAAGAAAAACAAAGAGTTTAGATGCTCCCTTTGATAAAAAGGGTAGTTGACCTTTTTTGATCTGAGAATAAAAATTGCCTTTCCAATTTCAGAGGTTTGAAGTAAGTAGCCTTATTCCAATTTACCTTGGTGCATTTAAGAGTTTAATAACATAATTAACACAAAGGTGCAGGTTGCACACTTAAAGTAAGTGAGGAATTGAGTTAACATAGGTTGATGTCAAATGAGAGTTTATCTTCTCTCCTGTTTACTATAAGCACCAACTTAAGAAAATCCCTGTATTATATAGGCGTCTTGTGACTATTTGTTCCTTGAATGTTGTTCAACAGTGGTGAAAGGATTCAAGTTCAGACGTACCTGGTACAATGGCATGTCCAAGGCCATATATGCTTTAAAGGAAATAACAGCTATGTGTTAGGAGCCAAATACCTTCTCACATGGAAACAAGACAGAGAAAAACCTTGCCCTCTAGTGGTAGAAAACTGGGAAGCAGGCATAAATCCTATTCACTAATGGGTATCTGGGTCAGGTTTGCTTGTAGCTTGAATCGTTTAGCTGATTTGAATAACTGAAGTTTTCCTTAGTTTCAGATCTGCAAGAAGAAAGACAACCACTAAGTCACTTAATATTTGGATTCATTTTTCATTGGAAGGAAAAAAAAAGGTGTTGATACTGTACTTGAAAGTAAATGGAAATGAGTTTTTAGAACAAGCTGAAGCTGGTTGCACTAGCAGCCATTTGAATAATAGGAATAGCTATATCTGGATATCTTGCTGTAATGTGCAGCAGTTTTACTTTTCAAATTTTTTATTCTGGAAAGGCAGAATGCAGGCATAATTTCATAGACAGTATAATACACTTTGCAATTAGTAAAGAAAATCTGACCCTGTCTGATGTAAAACTATCATTTTCCATTTAAAACTAAATTACTTAATAAACAAAATAACTCATCATTAATGGAAAGCCTTTTAAAGAACACTAGTCCTGCCTTTATAGAAATAATTCATCTTCTTGTTATCCAATCTGTGTATATCAGGGCAGGAATTGTGAACAGAATCAGAATCACGGAATCACAGAATTTTCAGAGTTGGAAGGGACCTCTAGAGATGATCTAGTCCAACTCCCCTGCTAAAGCAGGATTGCCTAGAGCACATCACTCAGGACTGAATCCAGGCAGGTCTTGAAAATCTCCAGAGAAGGGGACTCCACAACCTCCCTGGGCAGCCTGTTCCAGGGCTCTGTCACCCTCACCGTAAAGCAGTTTTTCCATGTATTTGAACGGAACTTCCTATGTTCCAACTTGTGCCCATTGCCCCTCATCCTGTCACTGGGAACCATTGAAAAGAGTCTGGCACCATCCTCCTTCAACCCACCCTTTAGATACTTGAAGGCCATGATAAGGTCTCCCCTCAGCCTTCTCTTCTCCAGGCTAAAGAGTCCCAGCTCCTTCAGCCTTTCCTCATCAGGGAGATGCTCCAGTCCCTCAATCATCTTAGTTGCCCTTCGCTAGACTCGCTCCAGCAGTTCCCTGACCCTCTTGAACTGGGGAGCCCAAAACTGGACACAGTATTCCAGTTGTGGCCTCACCAGTGCAGAGTAGAGGGGGAGAATGACCTCCTTTGACCTGCTGGCCACACTCTTCCCTATGCAGCCCAGGATTCCATTGGCCTTTTTGGCAACAAGGGCACATTGTTGGCTCACGGATAATTTACTGTCTACCGAGACCCCCAGATCCTTCTCCTCAGAACTTCCCAGCAGGTCCACCCCTAACCTATACTGGTGCTCATTTCTGCTCATTACCCTACTGCAACCCACTGACTTTCAAGACTGTTACTCTGCATTGGTCCAACTTAAATGGAGAATTAGGGCATGTCAAACATAACTCAAACAGCAGAATTAGGTATTCTAATACCTAATTATTAGAATATAACTACTTAAGTTATATGTAGTTAACATCCTACAAACATAAGATTGTGAGCAGCACAGCTAATTACATTCTAAAAAGCATGGAATTAATAATCTTGCCTGTAAATTGTCTACTTATTCAAATAAATATTCCATTACTATATTGACTTCATAGTTGTTAAATTGTGTATTAAATAGGGTATTTATCTCTTGTGAGAACAAGGTATTCCCTTTTTTTCACTATGGAATGGGCTGTTACGCCAGAACATTATCCCTGTCATGGCAGAACATTATCCCTGTCTGGTACTGAACAGCCCATATGGGTCAGCAGGAATCCAAGTTTGTTTTATCCTTTCTGTTATGGCAGACAGTACGTTAGTTTGTTTTCCAAAGGATGCATAAGCATTGTTTCCTTGGCCAAATCTTATTTGCCTTAGTCAAAAAATTTTATTCCATAAAGTTTATTGGAACTAACCTTAATAAAGCAATATTTTCCATGTTTAACTGAGAATCATCCAAGCTTTATATTTGTCATGGTTTCACAAAGACTGAAACAGAAGAGAAAGATTACAGTTATTTTTTCAACATATCTTTCCCTTTACTTTAAAAAGAACCAAACAGTCTCAGTCTGGAATATAGTTTTTTTATTAGCTCATGCAAATTGTACACTAATAAGAGAGCTAACCACTACAGTCAGTTTTATTTACTGCTATGTAAATAAAACAATCAATTAAAAGACAATTGTTTTAAAGTATAATCAAAATCTCTGACATATTATAACAAACTAAATGGCAAATGTGGAAAGTTTCATGTTCTTGGAATGCCAATGATTTCATTGTCTCAATTAAAAAAACAAACTTAGACATCTTTACTTCTTGACTTTTTGCTCACACTTTTCTTTTCTTTTCTTAGATTATAATGAAGTTTCTTTAGTGTTGTCTGCCAGTCACTGGGGAAGCTCATGTAACCGATGGTATCAACCCCCAATAGATTAGATTATTTTCACTGAATTGCATGAAATTTGACAGAATATTGCAATTTACATTTTCATAGTAAATAAATAATTCAAGGCAGAAGGTTCAACCAACGTAAATAATTTACAGTCTGAAAATGGTGTAATAGGCAAACTTTAATGGAAAAAAATAAAATATTGCAGTATATCTTGAATACTTAATCTGGTGTACTTAAAAAATCAAAGTCCCTTATCAAACTATGCTCATAGATGTTACCCTTCCAGCAATTGATTTTGTTTTTTAAAAGATAATAATATCTAATAAATCAAATGACTGCTGTATATCTTAAGGGAGTACTACTTTTTAGAAATTTAGGAAGTATATTACCTATTAAAGAATTAAATTGCAACTTTCTAAGTTATCATTAATTCCTATTTAAGTAATAAAAAGTCTATGTGAGAAATAACACTGAGAATTCACTGGCTGTGAATTTCATTACCTTTGAACCTCAGTAGTTTTTTGAAACTCTGAAGATATTCTATTAAATAATATAAGATAGTACTACTAACAAGATAATGCATAACTGTCATTGTCCAACAAAAGATTATAAACTATGTAAATTTAAAACAAATGTATTTAAAACAAATGTGTTAGAAAATCTTTTTTTTTTTTTTTTTTGCCTGTATACATAGCAGAAGACATGTATTACCATAAAATGAATGAATGGAATTTTAAGAAGGAATAATTTTGCCCAATATCATATATAGCATATGTGTCTGTGAAAAATTACATTGCATTCCGTTGTGAGAAGACATAATTGAAGTTGTATATTCTCATTGCAGGAGTTAAGCAACATGTGAGCAAGGAAATGAAGCTCAACATGGTCCATTTTTAGGATATGAAAATGTAGATTTTTTTCCCTAAAGACTCTTTAAAGGCTCCTTAACTACAAGCAAGAGTTCAAGGAGTTTCATATTGCTAACAATTCTGTTCCCTTCAGTTATATAGCCTTTTATCATTGCCACACATGAGATATTGTGGCTTACATTTGCAAACTTAGGAAATTTTAGAAAATATCATCATTTTACGTAGTTCTTGCAGATGATGTCTGCAGCTCAAAAGATGTTCTCCAGTGTGCTGTGTATCAGCTGCGATAAACACTTATTTTTCTTACAATTTTGTGTGCAACCTCCATGGCTTCTGGAAGATTTTAAGGAATAAATCCTAATGTGGATGATGCTAAAAGAGGAGACAAAATATTCTCCCAAATACCCAACCCCCTCTTAGACCCCAAACATAGGACTCAGTCCATAACATAAATATCCAGGAACTGAAAGTCCTTGAAGTTCATATTTAGATCATCTACAAAAATAGAAATATTCTGTTTAAAACAAACAAACAAACAAACCCTAACCCAACCAACAAAAACAAAACAAGAAAAATCTGTATCTCACTAAAAGTGTGCTTTTATTCAAGGGACGAGCAATCCTAATTATGGATGTAGGATGCAGTTCTCCTATCTGCAATGCAAAACACAAATCAATATGCCCTGCCCTCCACCCTGCCCCACAAACCTATGGCATCAAGAAACTTAAGCTCTGAGCTGAAAGATTTGCATTTTAGAAGTCCAGAATTTCTGATCATTTCCTATTGCTAGTTCAGACATCTTCTGGTGTGTTACTTGTTGTGAATTACATTCTAAAGAGTCTCTTAATTCCCATAAGCATTGTAGAAAACATATGTGCCTAAATCAAGACTAAATTCCACTACAGAATCCAGTCCCTAAAAGTTTTATGCAAAAATGCTAAACTAATAACTCAGTGCTCAAGTTTCTAGATGTATTTATGCTCTATATGCAGAACAAAAACTCACTACAGGACTTGATATTAACAACAAATCATCTCTCTGATCTCACAGAATAAAGAAAATGAGGATATGCACAAGAGATTCTCTGGAGGTCAAAGCTGAAACCCTGTTATGCCTAGGAGTTGTGAATACTGTATGTTTCCTCAAAAAGCAACAGTTCAGCTGCATGCCAGGCAAGTGGTCCCCTGTGGCTTGTAAAGCAGGGGTTTATGTTGCTCTGTATTCTGTGGAGGATTAATGATTGTACTGTGTCTCTGTCAGTCTCTGACTTGATGGAGAATGTCTTGATAAGTGTTGCTATAGATTCCTCAAGTAAAAGGGCATTCGTGAGCATATGAGTTTCCATACAGGAAACAGTATAATGGAAGGAGTTTTCTGTCAAAAATTGCAGAACTGAATAAATAGAATGGCTTGAACACTGTGTTCATTGCTAACAAACCAAAAATGACATTTGTAACGTAGATCAACAAATTTCACAGTGTCTATAAAATTGTGTCTTGGATCAAAAGATTAGAAGACACTGGAAAGCACTGGACAACAGAATATTGGAATAAGCCTTGGCATCACCTTAAAAGAAACTGAAGATAGTAAAAATACAATTCCATATAATGTTTTGATATGCACTGTACAGTAAAAGGAGAGATCTTTTCAAACAAATATCTATTCCAGATTTCATGTTTTTTATAAGAAGGATAAAATTCCAAGAATGCTTAGAAATATCCATTTTCATTGAAAAAGTTATTCCCCCAAAGGATGCTTAGTTGCTTTCATATGGTAACAAAGCTTTCATGTTAACAAGTTAGGGTCAGAAAAGTGCTCAAAGATCTCAAGGAAAACTCAAGCTAATGAAGAATATATTAGGAAAGGAAATTTTTCATGTGAAAAATGGGCAAAGTAAATAAAACGTTTACTAACCATGAAATAGCTACATCATAAAAGACTTAGGAAGAAAATTTTGTTTCTGACAGCAGATTATGCAAGAGTCCCCTTATATTATTGGATCAAGAAATTTTTAGATGTCCTCAGCAGGAATCTTTCAACATCACTTTCAGAAGCCTAGCCCATCTATACACTGTCCTTGGCAAAATTAGGGTTAAAATGTCAGGTCAGATGCTTATGGAGGCAATAGTCCTTTGGAACACAAGTTCTGGTTTCAGAAATATCAATAGTATAATGCTGAATAACATGATGAAGGCAATGCAAAAATAATTTCTTTGCTTTAGACCTACTACGTTTGTTAGAACTTTTTTTTCATTAGCGGACTAAATGTCTGGTACTAGTACTGGAATTTCAACTCCAACAGATTTCGCCATGAAAGGAGAAGGAAATGTGCAGAGCACCAGGGAAAGAGACAATGTAGGACATTGACAATATAATGCAATTTCCTTGGGGCAACATGATCTTCAGATCACGTAGTATGGCAGCAGGCAATAATCACAAATACTGGTAAGAGAATTAGACACCTTCATGCTGTGGGGAGAGGCTGGGACATGTTTAAATTCTTAAAATGGGGATGATGTTTGATGTTCACCTTACCTCTTGTGATTGCTGAGGACCAGAAGCTCCATTAATGATGAATGAAAGTTCTAATGAATCATTGTGTCCTTCTATGGGAGTCTGGGTAGGTAGGTGTGCCTCACTGATGCCATTACGGAAATCACACCTCACTCTTGAGGCAATGTATATCCACCCAAGCATGAGCTTAGAAATGTGTGGCACGAGCCCATGATGTCTTCCTGCAACCATATGGTTGCAGGGAGGCATCATATATCCCATAGTATGTGATTATATTGCTTGCCTAGGACCATCAAAACCTGCCATTTCTGGCCTGACTCTAGCAACTCAAATACTGGTCAGTTGTTAAAAATGATGGTAGGTGATCAAAGGGATAAATGATAAAGGGTGTTAGCCAGTCCTAAAGAGAACAAGGTGTTCTTTTAGTGCTGCAACACTGGCTCTGCTTTCTGCTTCCCTCCTTGATCGTTTCCTAACTCACCAGTATCATTCTGATAGCCTACACTGATAAAATAGTGTCTGTATGGATGTCAAAGAAATATGGACATTGAAGGACGTTGGGATATGACATCCGTGAGTCAGGGAATGGTGGTACTTTTGGCTGGATAAACCCGGCTGAACAGGTAATGTAGTTTGTGGCACACAACCCAAAACATCAGGCTGAGCAGCCTTTGCTGGTGCAACCCTTAAAAGTGACCTGACAAAGTGGTACAGAAACTGGGATTGGTAATCAAAGCATCCTGCTCAATTTTGGAAAACAATACCTTCCTGGAACATTTTTTTATCCTATGTGGTTAGATAATCAGGCATGAAAAGCATAAGTTGCAGCATATATAAATGTGAACTTGAAGTTCTAGAAGACTGGAATTATTTAAATAAATTCTCACTTCAAGATGTTGAGTAAATATGAAAAATACTATTTCTTTTCAATAGAAGCCATTTTTAATAAATAAGGGGTTTTATACATTATTTTAATACAGTCTGGATTTAGTTAAGATCTGAATTTGTTTTGGTAATATTCTTATGACAGGTCTTATTTAGTTCTTCCTTACCTGGTCACTCTCAAATGATTGGTTTCACACTCTTTTTTCATTCTTATAATTATATCAAAAAACCTGAAACTGTAATAGAAGTGGAAATATTACAAGACATGGTTGGTTTGTGTAAGCTTTCAGGAGATACATGTATCCACTCTGCCCTGTTATTTTGAAAAAATATCTGAATTTGTCAGAGTTTAGTCCTGTCATTTAATCCTCTTTTAGTAAATCCAGGTATTAGTAGCCAGAACAAGATAATATAGAGAAAAATGCATGATAACCATTGGAAACAGTGTAGTAATTTAGTATATGTGAGTAGCTATAATAGGCAGCAAAAGTCAACTTACCTTTCTAGGCTAAGTGAATGTTACATGCTCAGGAAGTACCTGAAATGTGAGGTAAAGGTGAGTGATGACTTTTAATGGACCAAAGGTTAGAAGAAACCACTTGAACACTCAGTAGACATTAAATATATATTACTCTGTTCAGATTAGGGTACAATGATACAGTCATATCCAATTACATTATATGTATTAAGATTTTTGGGTTTTTTCGATTGTGTGCCATGACTGCATTCTGATATCCAGTTTAACCAGTTTTAATTTAGAGATTCCCATTTGCAGATGCTCAAGATTTTCCTGTACTTTCATTGGTAAGATAAATTAGACACAATTGCTTCCCTAAAAGTACTGCCCTGCTAGCGAATGGCTTAGAAACAAACTTCCTTAAAGTTTGTTTCTAACATTTTTGGATTCACATAATCACCAGAGTACAGAACTTGCCATGTTGTGTGCTTCTCGTGTATTAGCATGTGTGACTGGAAACTCCTGGGAAAGCTTTACTTATGCTGTTGATTTAATAAAAATGTTGTAGATTAAGTTTAACAGGACTTTTTATTGTTTTTCTTTCCATGGAGTATGGTAAAGTCAATAATCTACTTAGTTTAATTCTCTACTGTCAGACTTAAAATTCTCTTTATTTTCTATATATATCTCCTATATAATAAAAATTAACAGAAAAAGCACACACACACACAAAATAATACATCTGTCATTAGGAATTTCATGAGCAAAAAAATAATTTCAATAAAACTGTTGTAAAAAAAAATGAAGAGGAGATAATTATACAAATGCAAACTTTAATAAAACTAGCAATATTTTTTCTGAGTTCTTGTGTTCCACTTTAAGAACCATGTATTAAAATTTTCTGCATTCTTCTTAAACTAATAATGTTTTGTAGACCGATTCTAATATTTTCTCTACTGTAACATTTTACTCTACCACTGACACAAAAAAATTCTCAAGTTTTTACCATTTGATTCAGTCTGAAAATAAGAACATGTTCTTTAAAGGCATTAGATAACACACATTTTTGTGCAATATAACACTACTTTCAAGTTTGTGTTGGAAAGTTTTAAAAGTGTTTCTTTTTCTGCCAAGAATAGTTTTCTAGATATAATAAACACGGCTTGCACCAGCCAGAAAGGTAACAGAAAGAGATGATCACACTTTCTGCTTTGAATTAGATCCAGCCATTTCAGGAGCACAAAGCTATCATTGTCTTAAATACCTCAACTTATTAATGTCTGGCATTTCAAAACACTGATTTTAAAGTTTTTAAAGTGTACTCTTATAAGATCTATAAGGTCAAACTTCGTTTGTCTATATCCCTTCAATGATGAAAGTAAACAGTCACATGAAATGTGTCTCTCATGAATTTAAATTGTTAACCACTTCACTTTCCATCTGCTAATATAAATTGGGGCGTTGTCTGGAATAAATATGAAGTCAACTATCAATGTATAGTAACCACACTTTGAATTTTACAGCAGACAATTACACAAATATCTTTTTTTGTGATAGTTTGAGTACATACTTTACCGCCAATTTATTTCTTACAGCAATACAATGTTTCTCTTCTTGGACTAATGTTGCGTATTTTACTACGTGAAACAGATATGTAGAAAAACCTGAAAGGACAGGAATATCTTTTTACTGCAGTTCAAGTGTTCATTTTATAAATACAGGGCAGAAAATTCCTTGTCCCATTTTAGCATCTTACTCATGTGGTGCAGCTAGATCACTATAAAGACCTCTTCTCAAAATTCATTTGAAAATTCTTCAATCCTTTCGCCTTATCGAATATTCATTGTCTATACAGACGAGGTTTTTCTGTGAACTATGCACACTGTTTTACATTGCCTTGCTTGCACAGAAACGGATGAACTGTTTGAATTGCACAAATTGAATTTTAATCAAGAGGAGTGAGAATAACTCTAAAGGTACTTAAACTGTATTCTGCAGTCAAAACAAAGTCTATTTTTAGCTATGTGATATAGATAATCTTAAAGGTATGCTCCTGATGTTGTCTTTTAGCATGTCAATATTACAAAAAAAATTACGATATTGTCAAGAAAAGACAGAGATGGCAAGGCAGAGTTCTTTTTAGGTGTAATTAAAAAAATATAGCTGTAACTACTTCTTATTCGTATTTCCATTTTTGTTAATAATTTATCCACTATTCTGTCTGAAGCTCACGTAAGTTACTCTTGGCTGTACAAGTCCCTCTAGTGGCATTTTGTATGTAATAGATAGCCATAAAAGCTTAGTTCTGTTTCTCATTCTTTATCCATTGTTGAGAGATATTTGTTGTTTCACTTAAATAAGTAAGTTTAAATGGGAATAAATTACTTGGGGTTATAATATGGTGTGATTTATGCTGTTTTCATAGCTTTACTTAGCATGAGTAGCTAGATTTGCTGAAGCCTTTGGGCCGCAATAGAGTTAATTTTCTTAGTAATTTTCCTAGCATAGCAGCTGGTACAGTGCTGCGTTTAGCCTTTTAGGGTGAGAAAAATGTTGATAACATACTGATGTTTTGGTAGTGTTTTCTCTAAATCTAGGACTTTTCAGTTGCCATGTTCTGACAGCAAACGCAGGTGCACAAGAAGCGTAAACCAGAAGAGAAGGAAGCTACAACCAGCAGCAGAGACTGCAAATCAAGAAGATAAGAGCAGTCGACAGCCTGCCTGCCAGGACACAGAAAAAGAATCCAATAAGCTGTTAGAAGACCCCAGACCAAAAATCACTACTGGACTGAAAGACACGTGAACAGCGCATGAGGGACGGGTGTATAGATCACAAGGGTGTAATTGCCCAGGGATTTCTTTCTTTGGGGTCCCTCCCTTTCTGGAGGCACCCAGCCTNAGACTCGGGTAATGTGTTTGCAACTCCTTGAATGGTGTGTGAATGCTTGGGCAGCAGCTTCTTTAACATCATATACTACTTAAAATCTGTCAATTTAACAAGTCAGACAACATTCAGCTTTAAACTCATTTGATAGTCCCTGTAACAGTTCAACTTGTGCTCGTTATTCATACTATGCATTCTTAAGATTAATTTCTTTTCCTGAAAAATTAGTATTGTTGATATCACTGGCCTTTCAGTCTTAGAAAACAGCATTTGGAGTAGAGTTTGTTAGGTTGGTTGTTAGTTCTGAAATACTAAGAAGTTAAGGACTCCACGTTCTCATCCTTTTCTGGCTTATGACTAGAAAATAATTTAAAGTTGGTTTGTATTCTGCATTTTGAAAATACTCTCCCTTATTCAACGTAGTTAAAAGAGGCAGAATTTAAAAAGCTGTGTCAGTGGCACTGTTTTATTTCATCTCCCTCATCTCCATGAGAACACCATTTGCCCTAATACTTTTTAGGGCAAAAAGCATTAACTTCTGCCTACTGTTTACTTTCAACATAGCATCAAGTAAACATTTCAGAATTACCAGCAATCCACCTTGAAAAGAGGTTTTGGAAACTTAGGCTTAGATTATTAAAAGCATCTGTAACAAAATATTTCAAATGCTAGCTTGAATTGTTGCCGTGGACTCATTATCCCATGATCAGCGGTTCAAATAGATTTGCTCTCTCCCAAAAACTCTTTTTTTTAGAAGTGGCTGCATTTCTAAATTGAAATGTCTTGTTGTATATTTATTTAATTGACGTTTATTACATTTTATGTCCAGTGATTATATATCTCTTTCAGATTCTGGAATTAAATAAAAATCACAGATCAAAAGATGACATGATTCATACTATATAATGCTATATATTATTGTAAGATTTCAGCTACTAATTCAGTTGCCTGGTTCCCAGGTATACCACCTTATTTATTATTGTAGTTTTCCCTTATTACAGCAGCAGTTGATGACTACAACAAATATATTTAGTTATGTGTATTTACAGAAATATCTTATTCTTCACAAAACTGATGGTGGTATACAGGTAGACTCTTTTGAAGTTTTTTTGGAGGGCCTTATAATTTACGTGTATTCTTCTGTTATCTAATAATTATTAACAAAGCTGACAAAGTATTTAAGGTGATTCAAATTATAGATTTCAGGAATAAAAGTGAAAACTTTTCTGTATTATATGAGGTAATTATTTTATTTTAAATTCTCTTTTAAAGATCCAAGGCAATCTTACTGAAAAACTGTCAGTTTCCACTAAATTCAGTGGATAGTGTGGTCCCAATAGGAGTCTTCTTGTGTGTTGTGGATTGGAGAGAAAATGTATAGAACAGAATGTTGACACCACTTGTTCCTCAAAGCCTTTAAAGAAAAACGTTTGTTTACCCTCAGTCCCTCCACCTGCATGGGATCTTTTTTAAACAGCCGATGCACACAGGTGTTCTTTATATAACCTACACAGCACCACAGTAAATTATACTGTGAATTAAACCCTGATGAATAGAAGCAACCATGCATCTAGAAAGTAGGTGTTAAAATCCTGTTCCACATTATTAGAAAACACTGCGAGGATTAGTAAGAGGCAGCCAGCTGAAGTTGTGGTAGCAAAGGATCTTAGGGAGCAAAGTCAAGCAGAAGTTCTTAAGAAATAATGAATCATAGCAAAGATAAAGCAACAGATCGCTGTGTAGAGATAAGTGCTGTAAGCAGAGAAGTTTCAAAGTTCAAACTAAGCCCTCCGAGGGGTTACTGGCGCAAAGTCATATGCACACCTTGGATTTTCATTTTTTACTATTATTTTTACTTGACTTTTTGCTAAAAGAAATTTAAACACTTTCCCATAGAGCTTTGACAAGATAAGCAGTTTCTTGACTGATTTCTTCTTAGACCCATGACTTTAAAAAAATGCCCGTTTTAGTAATTCTGGGGTTTTTTTCCCTTTGTAGTGACATGTTATGGGATAGATCTTACTCCGTTCTTCCCAGATTTAATGGCAGTATAATAGCTTATTTTGTTATTTCTGCCCAACCTATTTAGCCCAACCTATCACACCTGCCTGAAGAGACCTAAGCAATACTATATTACAAAGGAAAGCGGCATGTCCATTTTTATACGAGGTTTAAGCAAATCTCCTGTTACAAAGACTCCTTTTATATATGCCCTTTTAATTCAGTGGAAATAGGATGGAACAAAACTGCAATCTGACATGCTACATTGTATCATAGACTAGCTGCTAAGCGTGGGTCTAATGAGAAAATGTGTAGCAATTTCTTTCTCATTTACCAAAGCTTTAGTTAAAATCATAAGACTTTGGGGCTTGCAAAACTTAGGGAGGTCTTTTGTTTCTTACTTCCCTTCAGTAACATGTCTCCTGTTTCCTTAATGCTGTGTCCAATCAAGCAACCAGGAGATGCATTCAAAGCCTTTATGCTTATAGAAGAAAAGCGGGTTACAGTTAAAACAGAAGGTTATAGGAAGACAGATGGGGAGAGGGGCATTCCCAGTCAGGACAAAGGGATGAGGCTGGTTTTAAACTTTGTGACCTTTGGTCACTACCTGTTTTATCCGTTACTGACAACTCCCATCTACGTGATCAGCAGTTCAGCTGACTGTGATTAACATTGATCTCAGCAGCTTTGGCATCACAGCAAAAGGCTACAGCAAACGTCAGGACAGAATTGAGTTTGTCTTCCTGAAGGGCTACATTCTAACTCGTACAAGTGATGCTTGTAATACCTTGCTGCCTCACTTGATTTTACAGTCCTGAACACTACTAATCCTGTGCATTGAATGAAGGCACAAAAACACNAAAAAAAAAAAAAAATCTGCAGTACTTATTCACAAGAAAAAATTCTCAAATGTTTATTTTTAACAATCGAGTCCTTGTTGTTTCAACTGAAATTATTGTTTTAAAACACAAATGGAATTTCTGAGGTTTTGTAAATAAGGCTTGTTGGCATGTAACAACATTCTTTAACAATTCTCTTAATTCCTCATCATGAACAGCATTTGGACACTTACCCTGCTACCCTGACTTCATTTCTTAAGAAGTTTAGGCTGTTGTAGTCTAAGGGAGACAGAAGAGCATAGAAGATAAACTTCATAGATCTTGTTGGCATTTTCAGGTTGCCGTGGCTGTCCATTCAAAGCATTAAGCCTAAGAACTTTCCTTGTAGTCCAGTCTAGCCCAGTCCCACTTTATGCGTTCTATTTCTAGACAGATACAGGGGACCTTCAATCAGACTAGGTTTGAAGGGGAGATGTCTCTAGGAATACAGCTGTATCCACAGATACTGAAAAGAGTCTGCTGATCACAACGCCACAACCCAGCATCTAATAATGTAAATACGTCATCTATAAGAATGACGAGAATATAAAAAGCTGGGAAATTCACATATGAAAATTACGGAAGTAGCTAGACTTTGAGGATATTCCTATAGTAGTTTATACCAGTCTGCAATTTGTTATCAATTTTATCATCTTTAAAATGTAAATATATTTTAAAATTAAACAATCCCTGAATGTTAATTTGCCAAATGCATAGTTAAAATATGCAGGCTACTTGATGTCCTTACAAAACAGATAATTTCTTATGATCACGACCATTTGAACTGCAGTGTTAGGTCACATATTTGGAAAACTTAGTATATATGCTAAAATATGTATGTGCGCACTTACTTTTATACACACATACACCTACACATACATACACATATATAAATATTTAGTGGTAGGCCTGAAGGCATAATCCCATGTCTCATTACAGTTATATGTGCAACATTTTCTTGGACATCCAAATACATTCCTCAAGTGCTTAATAAATGAATTGTCATTGCTTGTGAAAACAACATGGTGTCCAAGCAAAACTGCAATTTTAGTGCTTCTGAAACTAATAAATGTTAATTTTGTTTAAAATTGTTGGACATTTTGTGGCTATTTCAAGTAAATAAACTTGATGATGTATTGTTATTTTGCAAAGTTCAATTAATAGGTTGTGACTGCATTCCAAGATATCTCTTCCATGTTTTAAGGGCAAAGTAAAGGTTGCCTGAGAGGTCCAGATTTACTGAAGTCATTGTGAATGGCTACTTCCCATGTGTCAGTTTGAGTGTGTGCCAAGGACAGACATTTTCAGACTTGGAATAGTTTCTTTGATGCTAACACTTTTTCAAAATTAGTTACAATATTTTGTGTAGAATTTAAGACCAAGTGATTGCACCAGATTAGTTTGGTGGTGGTGCAAAAGACCATTGCATATAACTGAAAATGACTCACGATTTCTGGGCGTAGTTCAGATTATATCAGCTACATTGACATAACTGCCACCCCTGTCTCACTTATGATGTAGTTACTACATCCTATTGCTAGTTTTTCATGGGCACAATCGCTTCCCGTAGAGGAGATTAGCCCATCTTGATGTGCATAAATGTATACATCACATCACACCAGATACTAAGATAATGTAAGCATGAATAGAAGTTACGGTTCAAACAGAACATTAATCTGTGGTAATGCTAAACACATCTGCTCCAGTGCCTGAAGCAATTTCTGCATTAAGCTGTAGTTGGATAAAGGCAAAAATATATGTCTTCATAAGAAGTCTGGTTGTTTGCCTATATTGTTATTTGTACTGAGCCAGCCTCGGTGTTTTCTCATTTTCAACTACGTGGCAGCAGTACCAAAAGGGAAAAACAATCAGGAAGATTCAAATCTTTAAGTAGATACAGTATTAGTTCAAGTAAAATAGTAGATAGCCACAGGGTTTGATTTCATAAGCAACATACATTAAAGCATGTGAAAAATCTTTCTGTTTTCTAAAGTATTATAAAATTCGAGTCTTTAGATACAGGCAGCTCCAATTTGTCCATTGCTAACACCATTCAAAAGAAAACCACCAGCTTTATCACAACCTACAACATGAATTAATATTTTTGACCTTACTTTTGATTTCACAACTTTTAAGAGTACGGTGTGAAATTTAAGTTCTTGCCTCTCTATAAAACGGTCTAAATTTAAATTTAAGTATATTTTAAATCTGTAAATATGGTGGGGTTTTTTTTGAGTTTTAGCAGTAATATTTCAATGGCATTTTGAAATATAGGTCATTAAAACTGGGCACATAATCTTGTTAATGTGACCCAGAATGTTTATAGCATTACCATTATACATTCACTTATGGTTGTATTTACTATTACTTCTAATTACTGAAGAAATATCTCACTACGCTCATTAGTTTGTCCTACATATTCTTAGAAAAGAACCTAAGAAGCTTTATGTGTTGTTAAGAGTGCAATCTAAGTCTTCTAACTTCCAGGAGATAAACAGTTTGGACACAGCCTTGAAGTCTGCCCTCACCTCATCGCTCTCTGTTATGTCAAGAGGACTGTTTGGGGAGTGCGAACAGAATCTCGTTCACTCGCTAGTAACTACAGTTGTTTTTTTTCTCTCTTTTTTCCCAAAGCATTTTGTTTGTGAATAAAATTATTTTATCATTTAGAGACCAAACTCAAATTTGCAATTAATTCAGCTAGAATTATTTAATCGACTGAGATGGATAAAGCCCTTATATAAAAGCTTACCTGTCTTGGACTCCCCAGCTTGATTAATATGTAATTCCGCTCTCTTGCATTTTAATTCAGATGCTCTACTAAACCACAAACATACCCACATCTCTGACATACCTCTGCCGACACTACGAGGAAAATTTTGGCTCCTCCATTGTCAATGAGGCCACAGTGTTTATTGTTGTGGTCTAGATGTTCCGTTCCTCTCCTCCAGGATCTGTGATTTAATTCATTCTGCTGCCTTTATCTGGAATACCTTTGCCCCGCTGCGGCAAGATTCCACTCACTAAATTTAAATATTGAAAATATTCACTGCCAAGTAATTTGTTATTCTTGAAAGATTTCCAGGACAATTCTATTACTATTAGACCTTCCTGCAAAACGTAAAGTTCTCAGACTGTATCTTTTGCTTTGCCTGTTAATCCAAATAATTAGATTTATTTGAAGAAACTGCAAGTGAAAAACATGGTAACCGATTTGCCTGTATCACCCCTTTAAAATTTGGATATTTTGTTTATTTTATATATTAATATGGAAACGCAAAAGGAAATACTGGTGAATGAAGAATGGGTTGTCATATAGGCTCTTCTGTAACTGTAATGTATAAACTTTGAAAAATGTGTAACATTTTACAAACTTGTACCTTGTATAATCTTATCATCGTGATTCAGTAGCTTTAGTGTAAAAATAATTTGAGGCAATTCAAAGCTTGTGCGTGTAACTAGATGGGGATGAAACTACTATACTGCACATTTTGTCAGTAATTTCCCTAAAACATTGTTCAGTATAATTGGTTCATTGTCACTTAATTAAATTGCACCTTCTTACATGGTGCAGGGCATTAGAGTTAGCGTGCTCAGAATATGTCCACGCTGTATACAAGTCTATTGAAAAGAAAAATGTAATCTAGTAACATAACTTACATAATTATCAGGCAAGACTTGGCAAATGACTTACCTGGATCCTGTATGTGTAGGAATCATTGCCTATAACAAAATATTCTGCAGCATAGTAAATTCATGACTAAAGTGTTGCCATTAGTTCTGTAATCCAAATAATATTTTTAATGTCAGAATTCAAATACTTATTCAGCCTGGTTTCAGTATGCTTATCTTTCTAACAGATATCTTTGAATTTACACTTTTCTTTTTGACTATCATCCATTTTCTTTCATTGCCTTTTTCAATAATAGAAATGGTAATAAGCCTGAAACTTTATGAACCTTCTTTTTTTCCCCCTGGATTCTCAGGGTGTGTGCATCTTTTGAACACAGAAAACTGCCAAAATATGCAAATACTTAAAAAAATGAATGTGAATTGCTGCACATACAATATTTGGGCATATTTGGGCACTATGGTAGGAAGAAGGAAAAGTACCAGTAGTGATCTAGTGTCAAAAAACCTAAAAAATTATGTGTATAATTTTGCAGAAACAAGAATACCATGTATAACAAAATGGAATTAACTTTCAATTTTATGGGAAAGTGTAATTTAGAACCCTGAATAAGAAAGATACTATTAAAGGGTTCATTTCTGGTTAGACTGCTGAATTGGCAGTGTATTTATTCACTAAAAAAGCTATTGGTTCACACTTTTGGGATCAATATTACATTATATTTTTTCTTAGTGTACATGTTACAGTTTAGGCCAGTATGTGCGAGTGTTACTCTTCTGAAAAATCCTAATGTCTTGGTCCAAATATTACACTAATTTTAAAATCAGTGATTCCTACTGAGTACTGTATGGAAAATGTGGTTTAAGTTTATTGTAAAGCTGTTCTTTGTCAGTGTCTTAATTAAAATTTTTACTTTGATCACATTAAATCACATACAGTTGTGAATGATGGCTCAAAGGACTAACACAAAACACACTGTATTATGGGGAATTTGAATTAAAAAAAAGGAATGCCTTTTCTTTTTCATAGGAAGTCACAGCTTTATTATAATTAATACAATCACAGTACATTAAAGATAAATTATGTATATCTAACTGCCCAAAGAAAAAAGGACAGCTTATTACATGTAATTCTATGCCTATGCTGTATTTTCTTTCTTGGCTGTTTTTTTTGTTTTTGTTTTTGTTTATAACAGAAAGAGGTTCCCTTTATTTAAGAAAGTGACAATGAAAATAGAGTAGGTACTTTTCTGTTCCCAGGAAAGATCAAATCCTGGTTTGTTTTAGGAACAGGAACATATGGATTTCCTTGCATCTACAAAAACATACTCTAGAAATCTGACTATAAAGGTTCTCAGACTGTGGTTCCTCTTCTTCGTTTTCCCTGGTGCAATTATCCCTTACAGAATTTATTGCTGCACTGTTTACAATACTAAGTGGCTTTAAAGTTCAGGGAAAAAAAAAGGCTATATAAATAGGACTCTACCTTTTTTATATTTAATATTTTTGCTTTCATCCACTACCTTTATCATGTTCGCATACATCTGAAAGATTAAAGCACAGTGGTTAAATTTCAATTTGGAATTCATGGTAATACACAAGGTTATAAAAATTTAATCCGTGTGTAGATGAATGAGTGGAGTTTTTTCAAAGTTGTTCCCCCGGAAATTCTGTAGACAGTTAAAAGTTGGTGAAGGGACACTTTAGAGAAGATGCCACCCCTTTTAGTGATTACATTACCTGAGAGTTGCCTGTGGCTTGTGGAGTTCAAGGTTACCAGGAGGCAAAGCTGTACTTTGCATGTGAGAGAAAACACAAAAAGGATTTTGTCTATGCTCCTATCACACCTTTCACTGTCTCCTTTTTGTATTCAGCTATAGTCTGACATGACATGTAAAAGCGAAAAAAGTGGTAAGCCAGACCTTCTAAGCTCCTTGAAGAAGTCTAATTTGGCTTCATTAATGGCAAGGAACCATGCATAATGTGCAGCGTGCCCATATGAAGTGTATGCAGGTGTACACGGAGATGCACAAGTGCACGTAAGTATATGGAGAGTGCAAGCACACATATAAACATATATATATATACATATACATATATATATATATATATACACACACATGTGTTACTAGGGCTGTCTGAGGAAAGCTTACTATAAAAAGCCCAAATCTGTACCATGCAACAGCAGACCTGAGGGAAGGAATGTCAGTTTACTTTTGCTGTGCAAATTAACACACAAAAAGTCTTTTTCAGAGGCTGCAGCCAAGCAGTGGTATTGATAATGTGCAGGGCCCAAATGACTCATCTTAATTTGGGGGGCCTTTATACATGATGCCCTGCACTAATTTTTTTCTGTCAGTCTGACTGGGAAGCATCTTACTACTGAGCCAAGAATTAGAGCAGAAATAAAATCTGAATTCTCACTCATTACACCAAAAAGCTGGCCTTGTAATATCAGTGCTACTTCCCTTCTTGATCGTGTTAATTCTAAAACAGAACAGTATTGGGACACATAGAATCATGGAATAGTTCGGGCTGGAAGGGACCTTTAAAGGTCATCTAGTCCAACCCCCAAATTCCAAAACTGAACTTTTCTCCTTTTACCTCCCCCATGAACCTAAGGCAAGATACCAATGACTTGTTCACTATTTATAAATACTTCCTGAAGCTTTTCCTGTTAACCTTCTTTTTGAATAAAGGTTCATTTCATTATAGGACGTTGTTAATACAGCTAAATATGGGAAATATTGCATTATTGTAGGCCCGCTGTAATCTGAAAAAATGACTCTAAAAAATCCCAAATATATATTTCTGTGCTGGCTTTGTTGAACAATTCCTTTGAAAATAACCCGTAAATTAATATTTTTTAAAAAATATTCTTTATCCTTGCATTATGAAGTAATTATTTCCATATATAGCTTCTCTGAGCACCTGTTCAGGCACCTCAGCAGGAACTTTGATATTCTCTGCTGCAAAACCTTGTAGTTGCATTACCCATTGCATTCAATGGGATTTGTGGAACACTCAGAAACCTTGGGAATCAGACAGCTGCTTATCTCTGAGGTGTAGATTTAGACACCTGATTTTAGGAACTCATATTCAGAAATACGGATATGAGGATCTTCCGGGGGGGGTGTGTGTGTGTGGGGTGTGGGGGTGTGTGGTGTGTGTGTGTTTTTGGGTTTTTTTTCTGCCTTCGCGCAAATCCAGAAACGGAAATGCTGGATGAATTAAATAACTGAGAGGGACCCGGGTGCCTGAGATGTGCTCCAAGGGCGGCACACACACACACACGAAAAAAAAGACAAAGCCACGAACACCCCCTCGGCGTAACTTTAGGAAGCGGCTCCCAGCCGGCAGCCGCCGCCTATCCCGCTGGTTAGGGAC
>VXBH01001377.1:10606-107797 GCA_013400035.1 Rynchops niger | reverse complement strand
ACTTTCTGGCGGCCCCAGGATGCGAGGGGCCGGCGGGGAGGGTCGTCCGCACCTGTGCCCGGCCCGGGGCAGCGGGGTGTCGGGGCGTTGTGGCGCCCGACGGCCGCTTGCGTTGGTCCCGCCGGCCCCTCTCGGTAGCTCGGCGCGCTGAGGGGGCAGAGGGAGTGCGGGGCCGGGCGCGGCGGCCGGTCACCGCCCGGCGACCACCCCCTCCTGCCGCCTGTGCCCGCGGCCCCGCCAAAGTTCGGTGTTTGGCGAGAGGGAAGCCGGGGGCGGCGGGGCGAGGGTGTCTCTGCTGCCAACCCCCTGCCCGGGCCGCGTCCGCGGGAGGTGCGAGGTGCCGTCCCTCGCCGAGCGGCGCCGGAGGCAGGGAGATAACGGCGGGGCTCTCAAACAGCCACCCCGGGGCGGCGGGGTTTGTGGCTGAGCTGATGAACAGCAGGTAACCGAAAGTTGCCTCCCGGTGAGATGGAGCGGTAGCATCTTTTTAAGTTGAAAAGCGATTTTAAGGTTTACTTGACTCCGGCCGAACGCAAAGCGCCTTCAGAATGGGTTTGAGAGAGCTCACCGCCTGTTAAGAGAAATTGCTGCTCGTCAGCGAACTGTGCAAAGGTGCCTGACTGTCCTTAACACCTAATTTTTACGGGCTACTGTCTGATTGTCCGAAAAAAATCCCATTTAAAGTCTTTGTCGCAGGTGCATGCTCATCAGGTCTTACCGAAGACAGTAGTTTAATTCTTTAGGTTGTCATGTCTGTATTCAAGAAAAATGCCTCTGGATTAAGAAGGGCATCATCCTATTTAGGAAAATAAAAATCAAATTTGGTTAGGAAGAACTGAAAAACCCCCCATAACTGATTGCGAAACATCATGTTATATGTTATGGAACATCTGGATAGAGCAGAGCATTTCCTTAACTTCATCATTCAGCATTTCCTGTTTAATGTACATCCCTCCACTTAAGTTGTGGAGGATGTAGGATGCATTTATTCCTAAATCAGGAGAGTCTTCCCTACTTTTAGTATTATTTTTGTACAATTTAGATTTCATCTAATGGTGTTTTAGTATGACATGAGTGAATATATGAGAACTGAAAGGTAGCTCTAAATGATGCTTCTGACAGAAATTATTTTACCCACTGTTATTGAAAGGAGCATTGCAAATAGCTACGGTGGAAGCTAATGATCAGAGAAAACAAACTGGTTTTAGTTGTGGAGTACTATCAGATATATAGGTTATATATTTTCACACTTCTGTTTTACAGTCCATTTTCACTGTTTGTTGTATCCATATGGGTAACAGTAAGAAGAAAGATAAAATATATAGAAAAAGGAAAATATGATAGTACGGCCACAAATACATTGAGCAATTAGGGTCAGTTATGGCAGGGACGTTCCATGTTAGAATTATTCCTTTACCTCTTCTACACTAAATGTGATGATTAATTTCAGTTTGTGATTGTGTAACATACAGTCATACCAGTCCTGTATTAGAATTCGCACTTACTCATGTGTTAGAAGACCTCAGATTTTCATAGTAGCACAACACCGTTTTCCTTTTATGTCACTCTCATTAGTGCATGCTAATGTCTGCTACATTACCGCAAGGCCTAATAAGACACATAAAGGCTGTTTAAAAAACTGTTCATTGTGTTATGAAATAACCAAGACACAGTATATGCATCAAAGTTAAAGAATTTTTATTAAGTAATGCCTGTTAGATTAGGTTTCTAAACTAGTATTTGAGATTCCTGGGATGAAATTAGTAATGTTTAAATAGTGTTTTAAAAAGCAGATGAAAAATGGGAAAAATAGTTAACAGTTTAGACCAAAGAAAGGTCTGTCAAGGATGAAGAGGCTTTTTGATGTTGATGTAACTTTTCCCAACAAGTTCAGGTATTGAGGTATTGGCTGCATAGAGTAACTTGTGAATAACTTCTCTTTCTGCACCTGTTTCAAAACTTCCAATAAAATGAGCAACCTCTTATCTTTGGTACTGTCATTGTACCATAGAAGTCAAACAATAAGTGTAACTCAACAAAACACACGTGACTGAAAATTTGCTGAATTAATACAGGTGCTTCAAAATGCACACCCCATCCAATTAATAAAATGCTAGCAAAAGAGTTTACTTTTAACGATGCTTTCTATAAATCCAGTAATTGTATAAAAGAAGATTGTTACAGTAAAGAATTTGCCCATTCTGTAAACTCTTAAATGTATAAGTTTAAAATGCTGGTTACTAACATTTGGAATCCCAGCTGTAAAGAAGTTTTTGAAATCTTGTGCAGTTAACTGATGGAAAAAAAATAATCTCTTAAACTTTCAAAAGGTGATATTTTCAGAATGTATATCTTGGAAACATGTTTGCAATAATTGCTATTAGGTTTTCATTAATAATTATAATTTAGCTTGCCTTTACTATCTAATATATGTGGTCTTTGTATTTACAAACACACCAGCATTAATACTAAATTGCAAAGGAATGTTTTGTTTGGGTTTCTTGGTTGTTTGGGGGGAAAAAGGTGGAAGGGGAATAAGTTTATTAATCTGACTCGGTAAACAGACAGCCCTTCCACTTCATTCTTAATGGTTTATTTCCTGTTATTAAAGAGGGATTTTAAGAGAATTAGTGTAATCCAGTCTTATAAATTATTGTTATTACTATGTTGGAATTAATCTTTTTGCTTGTTTTCCTCAAACAAAAAGAAAGATATATTTTTTTTGTGTAGTTCTCTTAGGTTGACTCTTAGGTTGTCATTCTTCACCCAGTAAATCAATGCGTGGTTTCTTACAGTATCTGTAGCAAGGCAAACAGAAACAATACTACTGACAGGGAAGTGAACTTACTCAGTCATCTTAATGGAGTGGTAAGTTCAAAAACAAATTATGACCGTGCCAAGGACTAGTTTTTACTGCTAAGAAAGACCCTGTAGGTAGGCAAGATCGTGGAGCTGCATAGGAACAATGTACTGCTGCAGTCTGAAACAGAACTGCTTGAAACATGAGTATCAATTGATGGTGTAGGGTGAAGGCTTGCACGTTCATCTAAATTTTCATTAGTTGTCCATGACATCCAGTTATGAACAAGTTGCATTATTATGCAAAATTTCAGTCTCTGTTGTAGGTTTGCTGTTTGGTTGCCAGAACACAATGAATTGGACAATTACTCTCAAACCTGAAAATACAGATAATAGCATCTGAGCTGTGAACTTCCTTGTACAAAACATGTATGAGCTTTTAAGATAAAGGTTGCATCAGGTAACAGTTTGGTGTCCTGTGCTAAGCATGCATGCATATATATTTCCACATATATGTAAGCCAGCAGGAATTATTGTACTACAGTTGCTTTCAAACTGTATCTGCCATTGTCTGTCACCAGACAATTAATTTCTGAAGTAAACTCTAGAACTTGTGGAGTTTATAAGGTTTATGTCTATCAGTGAACTGTAAAAGGAAGTTGTTGCTTTTTCAGTTACCAGGTGTCAATACATCATGTCAAGTTATGCAAGGCTTGTCTTTTTATGTTTCCTTCTAAAAGGCACCTGTATTCATTTTCATTCTCTTACAAAAAAAATTGAGGTAAGAAATAATGTCAAATGTCAGTTCCGAAATTTGTATAGCCCTTATTTTCACAGTGATTACACTTGATGTAAATCGGGTAGCTCAAAGTAGGTAATAAAGCTTTTTGATTCTGGTATTAAAATCTCAGACAGATTACTAATGACCCTGAGTTATTCATCAGTTCAGAGAAGTTGGCTTATTTTTATTCACATATTTATTTTTACCTAAGTGTAATCCATCACAGATAAGCACTCTTCCTGAATACAGTACTTACAGTTTTCCTGTAGCAACACAGAGACCAAGGACTAAGTGTCTGTAGAGACTGAACTTCTCTCTGAATGAGACTGATGTTTTTCTGCTAGAGCATCTCTCTTTGAGCACTGCAGGTACTGTGCTTGTGCCGATGCCTGTATTGTACTCCTCCTGGTGGGTTGCACTGTTCAGTTGCCCAGCTAGAGTTTTTTGTGAGCATTTACATCTTTACAGAAAAATGAGAAAATTAAATAAACAAAACCATTGCAGTAAAAGTGTGTAATTCCCTTGAGGGAAATAATATTTTACTCTCAAGCTATTAAGAAATTTTAAAAAACATTTTTACCCATGTGTCCTGCATCCATATAGACTTGAGTGATAATGAAGACTTTAGAACTTCTACAGTTGTAGATATGCATGAAAAGACTTTTTATCCAAAAGCCTCGATTTACATGCCATAAGTATGAGATGAACAGATGCTTCATGATATATTCCTGGTGTTGTATTTGGCAGTACTGAGTGCTGTTTGGATATTTTGTTAATTTGTTTTGGACAAGTGAGAAGGATTGGTATAGAAATATTAAAAATTAAAAAAAAATAAGCAGATATAGGTTAAAACCAAGTTCTTATGTAATTTGAGGGTGTGAAAACTCCACAGAGGAACTAAAGTGTTTCCTAAACTATACAATTTGTCCTTGTTGAGAAAGGAGGCTAGTAAAAATTTAAGCTAAAGGTTATAAGAGAGTATGGAAAAATAAACTGAAGAGAATAGTTGGCAATTAGTGAGCAGTGTTTTTTCCATCTCTCATGATTTATTCAGAAATTGGTGTTTTCAGTTTCAGCCGGCATCTTGCCTGTGTCAGGGAACAAGCCAGCGTAGTTCTTAGAAACCAGACTGACACCAGCACAGAGGGGACGATGAGAGCCCTACATCTGCCTGCTCTTCTGAGGTCCTTTTCAAAGTGTCTGCCGCTGTCTGCTCTCAAGCTGGCCTTCAGTATTGGATTGGATATACCTTGGGTTTGATCCAGGATGACCGTTCTTATCCTCCTATGAATTTAACAGTTAATTTTTGGCCAGACAACACTTCTTTTGGCAAGTCAAATAATTTACAAACGAGAGAAGGAAAAAGCACGCAGTAAATTAGTATTTTTTTTCTTATGGAAATCTCCTTTGCGTTTCCAGATACATATTTTTAGATCTAATTAATTAGATCTAAACTGTACTTGATGGTTTGATTAGGGTATCTGATGTTAGAGTTCTCACTTGAGAATTTTAGAAAAGTCTAAAAGTTCAGTAAATGGTTTTTCAGTAAGATATAGAGTAAGTTAATATCCAGTTTGTTGGCTAATTATGTTTTTTAAATTAAAAGCCTAACATGTTTAAAATCTCAATTAACGGATTAGCGATATTTAGAAACTGATACACATTTGCAATATGAAAATCATTTTATTGTTCTTATATTCCATTATCGCATAGCTATGTTAGGATCTGTTCTTATTCCAGTTGTGTGTATAAGATGGAATGTTCCATTAGGATCACTGGATTTCTCTAACTTGACATTGACACAAAGAAGAGCCTGGCCTTCTGTTTGTTGTGCCTGTTAACATGCTGAACTCTGTGGCAGAGAGAGAGACTGGTCAATAGTGTGGAAGTAGACAACTAGGGAAAGAAATTATTTGTCCAAAATCTACTCTGACCTCCATGAACGATGTTACCATGCAGGAGACGTCAATAAAAAAATATCTGTTGTGAACAATACAACTTCAGAAGCTGGTTTTGAACTTGTAAATCGTAGAATCATAGAATGTGTTGGGTTGGAAGGGACCTTCAAAGGCCATCTAGTCCAACCCCCTTGCAGTAAGCAGGGACATCTTCAACTAGATCAGGTTGCTCAGAGCCTCATCAAGCCTGGCCTTGAATGTCTCCAGGGATGGGGCCTCCACCACCTCTCTGGGCAACCTGTTCCAGTGTCTCACCACCCTCATTGTAAAGAACTTCCTCCTAATGTCTAATGTAAACCTACCCTGCTCTAGTTTAAAACCATTGCCCCTTGTCCTATCACTACATGCCCTTGCAAACAGCCCCTCCCCAACTTTCTTANGCAGGGCTGCTCTCTATCACATCGTCCCCCAGCCTCTATTGGTAACGAGGGTTGTCCCGACCCAAATGTAGGACCTTGCACTTGGCCTTGTTGAATTTCATAAGGTTTGCTCGGGCCCACCTCTCTAGCTTGTCTAGGTCCCTCTGGACCTGGTATGCCAATCTTTATGATACGATGTTGTAACTGAGAATTGCTACCAAAAAGAAGATTTCTGCTACGTAATAAACACATGAAATTGTTTGCAGGATTTCTTTCTGGTCTGTACAAATCAACTTACTCAACTTTATGAGAAAATGATTCCCCAGACCTTTCTCTTAGATTACTTACTAATTGTTGAGTGACACTTCCTTATCATTTTTGGTTTTGTGAACTTCTGTCTTGGCAACTTGTGTAAAATTCAGATTTTTTTCTAGTATAATCATAGAATCGCTGAGGTTGGAAGGGACCTTTAAGATCATCAAGTCCAACCATTAACCTACCCTGACAAAAGCCACTTCTAAACCATGTTTGTTTTTTCTTCCGTGGAATAGGTTTGTATGACCTGTTAAAACCTAAATATCTATCAATTGATTTATCTGTCTGTCTGTCTATCTTTCTGTCTGTCTATTTATTTGTAGGGTTTTAAAATGCATTTGTAAACATTTCTTTTGGGTTTTGTACTTATTTCTCAAAGTAATCATCACTCTGTGTTCTGTTGTAATAATGCCAGAATATTTCTAGACTGTACAAAATTTTGCCTCTAAAATTTAACAGTGAAATTATCTTCATCTGGTTCATTTCTCTCTTAATCCCCTTAATCTTCCAGTCTACTACTTATTGTAGCAATCCTTGTACAAGTTCCAAGGGTGCTTTCGTTATCAGTCCTGCAACACCTTTCTCTTTTTTTTTTTTTTTTTTTTTTTTTCTGTAGGTAGGCTGTTCATCTTTCCAATGTCTAAGAACAAGCCTGTTCAAAATAGGTAGGCATTAAAGAGAAGTCACTTCAATTAATCTAGCTTCCATTTGTAACGTAAGTACTAATTTTAGAGACCAATCTTGGCTTTAAAGCAGCTGCAGGTTTTATATGGATCTCTGAAGCTTGCTAATCCATTGTATTAAAAAAACAAATATACAAACAACACCCCAACCACCCCCACCAAAAAAAAAAACAAACCATCCCAATAAAACACAAAACAAACACCCCTGAAGTTTTTCTTCGTCAGTAGCAAAATTTTGCTGCTTTAATTGTCTCACCCCCACAACATAATACTTCTGTATGTTAGCATTTTTATCACTGATTGACTTGGATCTCTGCATTTGGACTAAGTTCTACCATCCTGTAAAAAAAAAACCAACAAAAACCGCCAAAAGCACCAAAACCCTGAATACTTTGATAATTTAATACAGATTTATTAATTTTAATCAGTGAAGGTATTTTTATGATGCTTTAGATACTTTTATTAGCTAATAAGAAAATACCACCCAAACAATGCATGGGTGTTTTTTTCCCTAGCTTTATATACGGTACAAATAGTTTTCTGCTCTTTAAACAATGGTTTTTCAGTATGTCGGAGTATGCCTTAACCTTTAAGCCAACAGATACTATTACTTTGCTTTTTGAATCTATTCACATTCTAAACACATAAAACCTCAATGATTATTATCTGTATTTAAAGAAAGTAGGGGTATTTTGATCTTTAATCTAAGACTAGCTTAAAAAATGCTGTAGTATTTTTGACTGACATTTCTTTTTACCGTCCAGTAGGATCAATTTTTTTAAATAAAAAAAAAAAAAATTATGAGGAAATTATATCTAGATTGAAAATAAAAATAATCTGAGTATTTAAAGTCTATTTTGTCTCTAAATATAAAAAGGTGAAGCTCATGGTTAACAATAATTCTGAAATCTTGATTCAAAACCCTATAAACATTTCATTATTAAAAAAATCTTAATGATATAACACAAGGTAAAATAAACTGTGTGAATGTCAAACACAGACTTGAAAGAAGGTGAATCAAAGAACTTTAAATTTGAATCTTTTCCCTGTTCTCTGAAAATCTGTAAGGAATAGATATTACAAAATTTGTTTTAAATGATCCCAGCGTTTTCAAGCTTTTATCCCTAACTCCCCCCACATGTAGTTCTCTGCCAAACCTCAAACCTTGTTTCAAAGTTCTGTGTTACTGTGATTTGTCTCTATGCAAAGAAGGAAGCAAACTGAAACGTTGAGGAAAGATTAAATCCTGATTTTGTTTGTATTCCCCACCAGAGAAAGCCAAGCTTCATTCACTTGGTCACCAGCTTCATGACCCTTATCATTTCTGTAACTCTAGTGTGTTAATGTTGCTTCAAATACTCTTCTGGGAAACATGGGGGCTGAGGGGAGCTGGTGCAACAGAGAAGCCCCCACACACTCTCCCAGATGCTGCTGTAGGGGAGGATGTATGACCAGGGCTGGCCTGTATCTATACATCTCTCCTCCTTGTGCCAGCTCGTACAAAACAGTTCCAGCATAAGAAACATGGAAAAGGTCTTTCTTTTTTCCTTTCACCCACTTTCCATTTTTCCCTCTTCCACTGTCCGCATGTTGTATGAGTTTATGCTTTTAAGATTCTACTTAAAGTTTCTAGGAAGAAACATGAATTTAAAGGTGAAATACTCTTGATTTTAATAGAAATTCTTGGTTTATGTTTAGGTAGATGTTTAAGAACCAATAGCATTTTTCCCTCTTAAGAGAGGTGGGTTTATTTGTTCCAAGTTGACTGAATTCCAGACAGTCTTTGAAGGTATCTGCTGTCTCCTGACAGACGGGTTCTCAGAAAAGAGTAATACCAGATTAATGAGGGCTAGATGCACAGCAGCTCATCATAGATCATTGCAGCTCTGTTAGGTAGCACAGGCAATTCTTATGTGAGAAGCGCTAACATAAGCGTAACAATTCAGAGTGAAGATTTTAAGGTACAGATATGTTAACTGCATTTGTAATACGACATTCCTTCATGCCAACAGGTTTTTGAAATTATACCAGTTTTAGCTGAGAATAAAATCAGTGCTGTGTCACTTCTCTGCAAAAAGAAAGGTGGGCAGTTGGCCCCATCTGTAACAAACCACTGTGAAGGTACACACACAGAATGAGGACATAGTAAAAGGTATATTTACTGGGAGCTCTACTGTCTCAATCCATTTAATGGCTTCTGCACCTAGAACAAAAGGGGAAAAGTCACATATAGCAAACAATATCATTGATGCATGTAATGAGTGATTTGTCTTGGCTGGGGACCCTTGGTTAGAGTGCACTTGCTGCTGTAATTTGTATTCTCTGGCTGCTGGTTGCCTCTTAGCTTAAAATAAAGGACTAAAAGAATGAATTAGAAAGCATTCCAAAAAATAATGCACTAGCATTTTAATCTTGGTAAAAGTGAGTATCTCTTTGAAATTTCCCAGGCCAGCTTTCCCAGTGGGTTCCAGCTGCTGGTTTAAAATCAAATTCTATAGGAAAGGTTCTGCTAAAATTTAGAATTAAATTGTTCAAATATATTTTGGACATGTTAAAGTATGAAAGGAGACCTAGCTTTTTTTTTCTGTAGTGCTCCCCATCTTTGTGGCTGGAAATTGCATGAAAAGCGTTTAGATGAGGGATTCATATTTCAAAATGTGGTTTGAATCGAGCACTTTCTGCTAAACAAAGTGGGACCATATAAAATTGCATAGTGCTTCATAACTCAGTTGTGTCTGCTGCTGAAGATTTTTGAAGGGGAAAGGAAGGGAAATGTAAAAGCCTTTGTTTCTGTTAGATTGCTTTTGTTTGTATTGCTGAAGTTAAACGCTTAGATGCCAGAATGATACAGCAGGAATACCCACTCAGGGGGTTACGTTAGATTTAATCATTCAGTTTAGTGGACTTTATTTCTTAGAGGAACATTTAATTTAGGTAAATATGAATACTGATAGTATGTAGGAATGAAGAAACATGATGAAAAGTGTGGCACACCGGAGCTTCTCAGCCAAACCCGCACTCAGACTGCCATCAGATGCGATGGAAACACAAACTCTGTTGCTGCTGAGACCACAGTAGGAATGTTTACCCTGTGGTTTTGGTATATGATAAAAAACATCATTAAATTACAGATTTCCAGACCAAGAATTTCAGAAATAATTAGCTTAGTTTACTTCTGTAAGAAATCTAGAGAAACATCTCATGCTAAGGGTAAGAATTTGCCTTTGTAAAATGGTGTATTTTGGAAGTGATAAAGAAGCGCTGTATTCAAAGGAAGAGGAATGATTGTGTACACTGCACAAAGGAAAAAGGTATACTAGAGAGAGATATTGTATAAAAACTGCTTCTGGAGAAATCTGGGATTGTAAAAGTTACCAGGAAATCAGGTGGTATTCCATGTCACATTAGTGGTTCCTCTTGATGCAGATGAATATAATAATGTTATCATATAGTCCATTTTTTTATAGGCTATCTAAAGGGCATCTCGTCTAGCGTAGAGAAATGAATGCTAGTGGTTGGAAGGAGTCTTAACGTTTGTTGTTGCCACTGTTTAATACATGGCTCTGTGCAAACGTTAGGCTGCAGGCAGAATTATTTCTTCAGTGTTGAATATCTTCAAAACTAGTATTTTTCACAGTATTTTTTTGAGCAGGCCTTCTGTAGCCAGTGAACTAAGGAGAAGAGTTAAAGGCCAAAGCTTTTAGCTTAGGTGACCAGTTTGTGACACCCACTGCATATTCCAAGGAATTAATTTTTCATGTGCTCCGAGGTAGGTGGCAGAGGTAGATACAACACCTTGGTTTTCAATGTAGTCTTCAGCTAAACTCATTGTTATTTTTTTCTGCCTGTACGTAACCAGGTTGTTCTCTGCTAGGGATTTTTTATTCCTATTTTGAACATCCACGATACATCAAAACTCAGTTTGTCAAAATGTTGACTGCAGGTGAAGTGTATTAGTACTGCACAAATTAAAGATCTGAAACTTTCTTGCCATTTTGTGTACCTGGTGTCTTAACAGCCTTCCTGAAGTCAAGGCTTCAGTCCCACAGCAGAAGCCTTGGCCAGCTGGCCCATGGAGCTGTTTGACTCCCACAGTCTTGGGAGCCAGCTGTCTTTGCTGTAGACGGTGAGCCATAGTGACTACTTTTGTCTGTCTTTTCCTAACTTTTAAGTGTGGGACTTAATGGGATTAGTGTACAAATGTAGCTAATACACAATTTCCTTTCTTACTGCAGATTTTATATTTTTCAAAGTTCATTTTTTTCTCTCCCTCATCACATATCATTCACATAGGATGATGGTTTATTTAGATTGACAGTGTAATCCTCTACTAAATGATCTGAATTACATAAGAGAGTTGCCATCTTCCATGGCATAAGCATTAGACAGTAATGAAGGCATACACCTTGCCGGTAGATTATGTTAAGCAGCAAAGGAATTTTGAAACTTGCAAGTAAAATAAGTTAATTTTCAGGTAACAGACCAGGGTTGTCCTCTCTAGGTTGCATAAGAGCTCTAAAGGTCATGATCTCCCATTCTTGGGCTCTTTTTATCACTTCAGTTGTCCTTTGCTTTCTTTCCTCTTTTTACTGGTGTTAACCTTACTCTTCTGCTAGATGGCTTCTGTCCATCAGTGCCTACAACTTCCTTTTTTTATTTTTTTTGCTCATGGCTCCATGCCTCATTTTGCTTCATGTCATTTGGGATGTTTGTCTCCCGTGTCCTTTTCTCTCTCTGAGCTCAGAATGACATGAGAGAATACAGGTGAAAGCTTTCTGTACTCGTTGACTTGGAAGCCAGAAGATACAATGAAAGGACTATCTTGTTCAGCCTCTCAATCTTAGTGTGGAGTATGCTTAGTCGCTCTGTGGTAGCAGTATCAGCACAGTCAAATTGACACACAGAGACTGTTAAGGATAGAATGCGCGAAGTATGGATAAGCTTTGGCAATGCCAAAATTTCAAATTACTGTAGCGAACATGTTCTGCTTGGCTAAGTGTGAACTTATAGCAAAGGACATCAGTGAATATCTATCAAGATGGTTCAAATAACAGAAATCCTAGTGTTCTTTAAGTAAAGATGCAAAACATATTTTCCCTTATTTCACTCTTGGAAATGTTTGAACAGTTTTGTTTGAATTTTTTTGTAGAAGTCTACTTCAAACATAGGGTTTGACACAGACTGTTTTAGTTTGTAAAATGTTGAAAAGGCAAAAAACTACATTGTAAGATGAGAGAGCTAAGTAACATGAGCCATAACTGTAGTTGGAGTGGAGGTCACACTTGTAGCTGGGTTCCCATTTTGTTCCTTTTCTCATGGCACACCTGTTGTTGCCACAGTACATTAAAAGTTCCAGTAATGCTTAGCCTATTCACTTTACTAATAATAATTTTCCTTACTAATTTTGTAACAAGTAATTTTGATCGTAAGTAATGTCCTGAAGCCTTCGTATTAGTGGGTTTCCATCATATTAGAGCAAATTAAGGAATTATTTTTAACAGCTACAGTCTGATAGATATATTTTATACTTGAGATGTGCCTCAAGAAATAAAAGCTGATGGAAGTTGGTGCCACAGATGGATATTTTGAAAACAGAAAAGAAAATCAATAATAGATTAGGCTTGATTACATGTTGATATTTAGAACTGCACATAGATAATGTTAAAATTTACTGACAACAGGCAGTCTTCTTCCTGATTTGCATTTGTACCTCCATTCTTGGTTCAGGTGGATCATGGTACATACATTGTAAAGGTTAATGAACAAATTACCATCTAGCTCATCTGATTGTTCAGGCTTTAGCCTGGAGGGCTGAATGCCTTATAATCTAGTTTGTCTTATGCAGAACCTAATTTGTTTAACTTTTTTTTGTTATATGAAATTCTGAATTGCTTGAATGTTTAGATGAGTGCAAAATAATTTATGAACTGATTTTCTCTCCTACCTTCTTCCATACACTTGTTTTACTCTGCTGCAATTTAAGCATAGTTGTACCTGACTTGCATTCTTTTTAAGGGTGAAGTGAGTGAGGATCATGATCGTTAGTTACTTCCTTTCCATTTAATAAATATATCCCAATATAGAGTATTGTTCTGTCTTGCTATGTAGTTTTTGTCAACAATATCTAGCTGTTTATTCCTGTTTCATTTTGCCTCCTAGTCAGTTTTCAGTGCAGAACAGTACTTTTACCTCCCTCAACAGGATTACCAAATGGATCTTTTCACACAATTGGCCTTTGCAAAAATTTAAGCCTTTTCCAGTTCATAAGTAAAAGTGACTGAAAAGTCCCAAGAGGTTTGTTAACCCTGCCTCTCTGCCTTCCAATTAAAATAAATACCTTTTTCTTTTACAAATAATTGTTTGGAAAGTGAACTGTGTTGTTATTACTGCTCAAGAACTGAAGATTCTTTGGTATCTGCATTTTTTTGTATTTTTATTTAAAACCCACATTTGCAGTTTGAGTGTACCCTCAGCAAGACTGCTGATGACATAAAACTGAGTGGCTGATATGCCAGAGGGTCGTGCTGCCATCCAGAGGAACCTTGACAAGCTGGAGGGACGAACTGACAGGAACCTCATGAAGCTCAACAAAGGATGTGCCAAGTCCTCCACCTGGGGAGGAACAACCCTATGCACCAGTGTATGCTAGGGACCACACAGCTGGAAAGCACTTGGAAGTAAAGGAGCTTGGTGAGGACACCAAGGCAAATGGTATCCTGGTCTGCATTAGGCAAAGTGTTGCCAGCAGGTTGAGGGAGGTGATCCCTCCCCTCTACTCAGCACTGGTGAGGCCACACCTGAAGTATTGTGTCCAGTTTTGGGCTCCTTAGCACAGGAGAGAGGGACATAGTGGAGAGACCGCTGGAGCATCTCTCCTGTGAGGAAAGGCTGAGAGAGCTGGGACTGTTTAGCCTAGAGAAGAGAAGGCTTGAGGGGATCTTATCGGTGTATATAAATACCCCAAGGGAGGGTGCAAAGAATACAGAGACAGGCTCTTTTCAGTGGTGCCAAGTGACAGGAGCAGAGGTGATGATCACAAACAGAAACACAGGAAGGGCCGTCTGAACACCAAGGAACACTGCAATGTGTTTTGAGAAACACTACAGTGTGGTGTTTCTCAGACACACTGGGATGGTTTTGAAAACACCACATTGAGGGTGACTGAGCATTAGCACAGGCTGCCCAGGGGGATTTTGAGTCTCCCACATTGGAGATATTCAGAAGCTGTCTAGGCACGGTCCTGGGCAACCTGCTCTAGGTGGTCCTTGGTTGAGCAGGGAGGATTGGACAAGATGACCTCCAGAGGTCCCTTCCAACCTCAACCATTCTGTGAATCAGCAAAACACATCACTAAGCAATCCATATTTTAGCTGTGAATGTTTCTCTCTCATTCAGACTTGTCTCTTCCTAGCCCCAACAATATCTGGAGTGAATTCTAAGCTTTCCATTGCAGCATTTAATTAAAGGACTTGAACAGGGAAAGAACATCTGTGGAGGAAGAAAGTAAGTTGATTAGAAATTGAGAGCAGGTTAAACCTTTTTCTTTGAATTGTAACTCTGCGATGATATTGTAAAATGTATGTGTGTATGTTTTCATGCATTTTGTTCTCTTCATCCTTGCATGTGGACTGGCATAGGTGAATGTGTGCCATTTTGAATTGATGAATAATTTCAGCATCAAAATCTGCATTGGTAAAAATAAAGCTGTGAATTATCAGTGTTCTCACAGATATTTCTGCACTGTGCCACATTCTGTAGGATCATTGCAAGAGGAATCAGTTAGGACATAATTGTACTAGGCGCTGTTAAAGTGTGCAGATTCAAGAGAAACAAGCTTGTGTGTCAATGAAAGGCACTATGACTTTCTTAAAGGGAGGTGTAGGAAAGGACAGCTGGACCATTTGGGTATCGGAGCAGAAAACCAAGACCAAAGCTAGAGAGATAATAATCACATAATGAATATAAACGCTATATATTCATTTTATTACTGTAAGGCAATGCCCCAGAGAAACACAATGGCTTCTAGATCAACTGTGACTGAAGAAGGTATCACAAGGCCCACCAGAGAGAATGGGATTTTTATAACGTCCAGTATACTATAAGGATGCCAAGATAAGGTTGGTGATAGAAATCAAATGCACATACCAGTAGGTTGTAATAAACCCAGACTTCCAAACATTGTGAAGTAGAGCCTGAAGTAGAGTTCTTTTTATTTCTTTTGTCTTGCAAAATGTGGTAGATGATTTCAAACTTTCGCGTTTAGCCAGAGATAAAAAATGCAAGGTTCTTAGGTAATAGCCCACTGCAGCTGTTGGGTTTTGAGAAAATTACTAAATCATGACTTAGAACTTCGTTGCATTAATATAGATCCTGGTCATTTTCTTTGTGTTCTCTCCTCATCTGTCAGTATTATTTCCATGTTATTTGAATAACAGTGAAGTGTGGCCTTTGGGGGAAAAAAGTCATTTTGAGAACCATGTTGAGCCTGGCCTAAGTGTCTTCTTTACTGGTACACATACCTCGGAACAGGAGTTGACAACGTGCTCTGTTAGCAGAAAATTTACGTTAGTGTTCTGTACAGCCTCCTTATCATCTCCCAGTGAATTTAATAACTACATATGTCAGGGTTGGTGGAATCAGATTATTTAATGAAGTTGGAAGGTACCATTAATTAACCTGAAGTTCTAGAAGTAGGAATGAATGAAAAAAATCCCCAAGTAGCAAAATTTCGTCACAGCAGAAAAATAACATACTGTATGTCCATTTGCAAACAAGGATGGCTGAAGTGAGTCATCTGGAACAGCACTCAGTTATGTAAATAAAATTAAGGATACACTGTAATTCAAAGGTGCAATGTTTCATTTATATAAAAAGACATAAAGGGACCCGGTAGAACTGGAGTTGCTGTATCACAGAACTCAGGTCTAAATACCAGACATTTACCAGACCATGCTGATGGTATGGAGTGTGAATGTTACCAATATCAAAGTGTACCAAAGCAATATCAAAGGCTGAGAATGGAAGAGAAGGACAGTGGAGCACAATTGTCTGTTTGGGTTATTGATGCTAAGCAGAAGCTTTTTATTTTTTTTTTCCCTTTATATTGTAGGAATTTTATTTTGCCTTTGAAACGCTAAAAATTAGTTGCAATGAATGCTGGAGTTGAGTGAAGCATTCTGATGTGATCGACGGGCTGAGGCCAATGGTATGAGATTCAACAAGGCCAAGTGCCAGGTCAGGCACTTGGGTCACAACACACTCATGCAGCGCTACAAGCTTGGGGAAGAGTGGCTGGAGAGCTGCCTGGCAGAAAAGGACCTGGGGGCATTGGCCGACTGCCAGCTGAATGTGAGCCAGCAGTGTGTCCAGCTGGCCAAGAAGTTCAACAGCATCCTGGCCTGTATCAGAAACTGTGTGGTGAGCAGGACTAGGGAAGTGATCATCCCCATGTACTCACCACTGGGGAGGCGATGCCTTGAGTGCTGTGTTCACTTTGGGGTCCCTCACTACAGGAGGGACATTGAGGTGCTGGAGTGGGTCCAGAGAAGGGCAGCTAAAGCTGGTGAGGGGTCTGGAGACGAAGACTTATGAGCAGCATCTGAGGGAGCTGGGGTTGTTTAGCCTGGAGAAAAGGAGACTGAGGGGAGACCTTATCTCTCTCTACAACTACCTGAAAGGAGGTTGTAGCAAGGTGGGGATGGGTTTCTTCTCCCAAGTAATAGGTGACAGGATAAGAGGAAATGGCCTCAAGTTGCGCCAAGGAAGGTTTAGATTGAATATTAGGAGAAATTTCTTGACTGAAAATGTTGTCAAGCATTGGAACAGGCTGCCTAGGGAAGTGGTAGAGTCACCATCCCTGGAGGTATTTAAAAGATGGGTAGACGTGGTACTTAGGGGCATGGCTTAGTGGTGGACTTGGCAGTGTTAGGTTGATGATTGGACTGGGTGATGTGAAAGATCCCTTCCAACCTAGACCATTCTATGATTCTATAAGAAGAAACCTCTTCTCAGGTGCCTTTTTTTTTGTCTTGCTCATATTCTCAGAGTAAAGCCAATTGCCACCATCTGAGGAGATGAGAATTTTCTACCTCTCCAGGTTAGATGAGACTGTCAAAGCAATTTGAGGTTGGAGATTTTTTTCCTTCACTGTAGCATGTAATATACTTTACTTACTAGGTTCATAAGGAGTCCTATCTTAAAAAAAAAACCAAAACAACAAAACAAAACAAAAAAACTCCCAAAAACCCCACCGAAAAGACCACCAGCAAAAATAAAGTCCTGCTATTAATGGGTTCTTCATAATACATTTCAGTTAAGCATCTGCTTAGTTAAGGGTCTTCTTTTTTTATAGTGTGTTTAGGAAAATAAAAAGTTAGTGAGTTGATATTCAAGCTGTGCAAAGAGTGATTGAAGAACTGTTTGTTCTTTTGCACTAATGTATTTAAACTTTTAAATGCGTTTGTGGATGCTTGACTCTTACCTAAGGGATTCTTTCTTTTCTGATGTCCGGTGTTCTTATGTCCAAATGAGATGTGATTACACCCAATTCAGTGAATACATTGTCCAAATGACCTGATTATTTGAGCTGCCAGGTAGTAGTTCAGGTTGACTTCACAGTTACTCAGCACACACCAAAAAATTACTTTGAATGTTTGGGTCTTGGGGTGTTTACCGCATGGAATTTCTGTTAAAAGGTTTTTGATCTGTTTTAAAGTAAGAGAAAGCTATGAAAAGAAATTAAATATTCTTGATATGAAATGCTTTATGAGTAAAATAAGGTTCTTGTTGGTCAGCTTCATGGAGGTAGTATTCTTTGAGCAGAGGTAAACATTTCTGCAGCTGTAAGGAACATAGGTATGATTTTCAGTGCGGTAAAGTGATACAATTTGTGACTAAAGCTACTAAAATAGCAGTGGGCTATCCTTTTTTCAGACAATAAGATGGAACAATATGTTTTTTATAAGAGAGAGGAGAAGAAAATAAGAAGGAAGAGAAGATTAAAAATCAAGTTCTTCTGGCTCTCTCTTACATGAATATTCTCATTTACAAAATTTGGCATTTAGGGAGGAGGGGAGAAAAATCATTTGTTCAATACTATGTCATCTCTATGTGTAAGCATACATATTTGTACACTCCAAGCAGGTTCTAACACTTTTTTAAAAAGTACATTATTTTAAAAAATATAAAAAATAAATTCATTCCTGTGTAGGGTAGGGAAGAAATGCTATCAACTTGAGTCCACTGATTCCATTTTTATTGCTCAAAACTGCTACAGTTCATAAAATTCAGTTTTACAGGCTATTAGTCCATAATGTGGGTTATGTCCTATGGAGACTTATGTTAAAGATAAATGCAGTAGTTCAGAAAGATCTATATTGTAGTTCTGGGAAGAGGGTTCAGGAATTGTTTAACTACTTGTTACTGCATTCCAAAAGGAAATGGGTTGGAGGGGAGAGGTTACCATTGGCCTTGAAGACAGTAAGAAATTAGCAATGGAAGGGTCAGTCTATCATTCAGCAAGTGGCTTAATTTCCTTTGAGGTGAGGAAAATATTTTACTGTAACATTACTGGCGTTGAAAGTTTTTTTTAATTGTTCTTGACAGGAAATGTAGTATTTGCATTAGTGGTATACGTTATGACTGTTTACACTGTATCGAGTGGCTCTGTTGACTCTAACTGGAACACTGGATTGGGAAAGACCTCTTACCACAAGCAAATGCCTCTTACGATGCCGTATAAAAAAGTGATTAGTTTTTATCTTTAATTTAGTTAAGTGATGTTCCCTTATTACCCCCCACTGGAAGGTGATTTTTAACTTCAGTGCTATGAAATTAAAATGCATTTATAAGATGCATTTATTAGCAGTCAGTGCTTATTCATTTATTCTTGTGTTGGTGTCATCCCAAAGCTCAAGAAGATCTTTCCATTCTCAATTTTTATCCAGCTACACTATTGTAGGAGGAGTTGTATCTCTTCTTCTGGGTTTTGACATGCTGTTTTCATCTCTCATTCAAGACACAGCTGATTAGTATGACAGTTACAGTTGCCTTTGCCTGTTCTTCATGCTGTTTTAATCCATTCCTTACTGAACAAAGGTGGCCAGAACCATATGCAGTTTTGCTGGTGAGGTTTTGCTAGTACTTAGTGCAACTGAAGTATTTTTATTAGAAATACTTGATAATTTCTGTCATGGCATTTGTCTCCTCCGTTCCCACATCATTTGATTGATCTGTGGTTGGCTTATCATCACCTGATACATGCACATCTGTTTGGCTCTCACTTCATAAAAGAAATTCTCCTTAGCACCCTTTGGATTGTCTTATGATTTGTATTTAATGTCCTCCCTTTATTGTGCCATATATGAAGAATCATTCCTTCTCTCCCCATAGCCACCTACACAGTGTTCCAGCCTTCAGTTGTGTTGACAATGCTTCCCAATTTTCCCATGAAAAAATCTCATAGAACAAACCCACCTGGACCATGGACATTACTTAAATATTAAATATTATCAGTGTCATGACTGACCTTTGAGGAAGTGCGCTACAGATTTGTCTGTCTCAAAACAATGCCTTTTATGTACTTCCCCACCTCTTTTGCTCTCTATTTAACGCACCTACAAACTTTTACAGCTTGTTTCAGTTTCCTAACCCAGATTTATTTCTGACTTTTGTACAACAAAATGTACATGGTAGGCTAGAACATTCACTACCAATATGGTGTTGCCACACAAATAGTAATTTAATGATATCTTAACTATAAAACACAAATCCTATTTCATAATTTTTGTAGATTCAAAACACATTTCAGTTTGTATAATGCTAAAATAAGGCTGAAAAAGTACTGCATTCTCTAAGTCAAATTGAATGAAATAATCCTCAAATTCAGCTGTAATTTTACCTTAATGCATTATAATTCAGATGTCAGCTTTTTCTTCCATAATTTGGTTCTGCTTGGCTATTAGGATCGCTCAGTACTTACTCTGTTTTATTGCTCTTAGATGAAATAAATTAAGCTGTATAGCAATATAAAAGATAATATTCATTGTTATAAATTTGGCATTTACACAAATGAAACATCTTAAATTCCCCCTTCATCTGTTTTAAATTAAGTATGAGATTTAAATCACTTGTTCTGATTGAGAGCAAGCACTGGAAATGAAGGGACTGTGGACAATCAAAAAAGCACACTGAGATTCTGATCAAGGCATTCATTATTGTTGGTGGGAAACAACGTTAAACAATAACTGATTGCATTCATGTAGAGGGTAGAGAAACCTGCAATGAGGTAGTATTATATTCGTAGTCTGAGAATGATTTTGAACAGGTGGGAAAGCGAGAGTAACAAGCACGGTATTTCAAATTGCTCAGCTATGGCGGTAGCTAGGTCTTGTAAGAAGAGAGGCCTTAGATCAATGTGAGTTTATGAAATATGTGTAATATCTAAAATTGAATACATATTTATTGTCTCCTTTTATTGTTGATTTTTAAACTGGGGATGTAATTGTATGCTTAATTTCATCCTAAAATATTTCCTTTTAACAACGATTATCTCACTCCTTATTTAATTCTCATTATACTCTCACTAATCCTTTTTATAGATAGAGAAAAAATACATGTAAGTAAAAAAAAAAAGAAGTTTGGCCTGAAACTGTTCTTGGATTCAACAGTCTTAATTTAATGTTATGCTAACTCTGTTGAGGATACTGTTTACTCCAGAATAACTCTATCATTACTGAAAATGAAACCTCGTTTCTTGCAGACAGGCTTCTATCATGCAGTCTGAAATGAGAAGAGAAGACAGCTTCAGTTGTCTTAGTTTTAATATGTCATATAAATTGCCATATTTTGAAAGACTGTGATTTAGAATTTTAGACAAATCAGTTACTGATGATATACTTTGGATTCTAGATACAATTCTGATGACAGGTTGTCTTAATGAAAGCAAATATGTGCAAAACCTGTTAGCTGCCTCCCCTTTCCAACTTGCACATCATTCCTGATGTGCGAAGAATAGTAAACATGTTTCTTTTTAACAGTCAGTATTCATTATCTTCCCATACAGCCCATCTATCCATTATTACTTTTCAGTATCTTTCCTGACTCTCTAACAGTCTCCATGTTTTCCTACAACCCCAGTTCTGTCTTATGTGGTGAATTTTTTTTCTGTTCAGTGTAACACGCTTTCTTTCTTTCATTCTACCAAGTCTTCCCATACAAACGTTTGTCTTCAGGCTAGCCATTTCTCCCTCCAAATCCTCAATCCATCTTTGCCCCCTCTGAAGCTCTACCATTACCTCCATAAGACTGCATTTCCTTTTAGCCTCGTCAATTTGCATTATGGTCTTGCCAAATTCACTATCTTACTGCTCTACTCAACCCACCCAATACATTCTCTGCTCTCTAACCATGCTATAATGTATTTCTTTTAAAGGAAACTAGAATAGCAAAACAGGTAGTTTTGGAAGACTTCATTAGCAGAACTTAAAATCATGTGTTGATATTTCTTGTAGGTCACTGCAACCCAGTTATTTTTGTGCTTTAATTACAGCTGGTAAAATCTGCAATGAAAAATGAAAACAAAAGGTTCTATGGAACTGCATACGTTGGGGCTTTAAAGGAGCCTGTACGAGCTACAGATTTCCTAAAGGAGGAACATAAAGTGCATTCTTCATATGCTTTTCAAAGTACTTATGTATAACAAACCTTCTTGGAAAGAAGTACAGGGGCAGTAGTAATTTTTCAGGGTTGATCTTTGTTGTGTTGGTAAAAGTGATTTCACACTAGATCATAGATACATATATACTGGATACTTAGATATGTAGATAGATGTGAACCTCATGAAATTTCACAATGCCAAGTGCAAGGTCCTGCACCTGGCTTGGGACAATTCCCAATATCAATACAGACTGGGGGATGACGGGATTGAGAGCAGCCCTGCTGAGAAGGACTTGGGGGTGCTGTTGAATGAAAAATTGGACTTGAGCCAGCAATGCAGGCTTGCAGCCCAGAAAGCCAAGCGTATCTTCGGCTGCATCAAAAGAAGCATGGCCAACAGGTCGAGGGAGGTAATTCTGCCCTTCTACTCCCTCTGGTGAGACCCCACCTGGAGTACTGTGTCCAGCTCTGGGACTGCCAGCAGAAGAAGGACATGGACCTGCTGGAATGAGTCCAGAGGAGGGCCACGAAGATGATCAGAGGGCTGGAGCACCTCTCCTATGAAGGCAGGCTGAGAGAGTTGTGGTTGTTCAGCCTGGAGAAGAGAAGGCTCTGGGGAGACCATATTGACGCCTTTCAATATATAAAGGGAGCTTGTAAGAAAGGCAGACAAAGACTTTTTACGAGGGCCTATAGAGACAGAAGAAAGGGCAATGGTTTAAATTGGAAGAGGATAGATTCAGACTGTGTATAAGGAAGAAATTCTTTACAATGAGGGTGGTGAGGCACTGGAACAGGTTGCCCAGAGAAGTTGTGGATGCCCCATCCCTGGAACTGTTCAAGGCCAGGCTGGATGGGGCTTTGAGCAACCTGGTCTAGGGGAAGGTGTCTGTACCCACGGCAGGAGGTTGGACTAGGTGATCTTTAAGGTCCCTTCCAACCCGAACCATTCTATAGTTCTATGAATCTGTGACATACTGAATACGCTTCCCAGACAAATTGAGCATTTTCACTATATTGTAGTCTTCACATAGGAGCAAAGAATAATTGTTATATTATTCCTTATTTTTCCTTTAATAGAGTAATTAATCTCCACACTCGTGGTGCTGTTTGTCCCCTTCTCACATTTTCTGGGCTCAAACATTTCAGACAGAATGGCAAAAGAGGAAAAAAAAATGTTTTGTAGAAATATGATATAAAGCAAATTTTAATTCAAACAATACCTTTGCAGTAATCATTCAAATATAAAGATTCCCACGTTCTGCAGTAACAGTGTGGATGTAGTATTATATAGTCTATATTTGGCAGTGCTTTCAAACTCCCTTGGCAGCGCTCCAGTGATCCTCAGTGACATTCCCCTTGCATCACTGGGTTGTATAACAGGCACTTAAGTCTCAAGTAGCCCTTTGAAGCGGTGCTTTGAACTAAGTAAGTCACCGAGTGTTACTGCATTTCCAGCACTAGAGGTGCAGTGCTGTACCTGCCAAATCAGTGTGCCCAAGACATGTTCATTTCATGTCGGTGGGAGTCTCACAAATGCTTTCCACCTTCATGTGTGTTACATATGACAATCTCTTGTTACCAAAAAGACTATTTCCAGTCATATTAGAAGTGACTGTTTTTGCTTTACACTATTTTAGCAGGAAGTTTTTTTGTTTAATTATTTTTTAAAAAGTATTACTATGCTTTTAGGTTCCAACATATTTTTTTTCTTCTTATGGTGTTTAAAGAGCTGTGAACTAGGAAGAGATATTGAAAAAGGTTCCCTGCATCATATCCAAATCACCTCTTGCACTCTAGAAAATTTGAAAAAAATACTAAAATAATATTGAAGAGCAGTGCTTTTAGTTTCTCTTCTGGATGTGAAATCAGAAAAAAAAAGTTTATTTTCTCCAATTAGGTTGTCACGTAGTCACAAAAGAAAAAAAGAGGATGACTATTTTCTCTTGAATATGAGACCAGTTAGTCAACAGACCAGGCATAACAGTTTACTACATGAATGATGGCATTCTCAAATCTATTTTATGCTCTTCAGTTATCTTTGAAATTTTAATCTCCAGTATGTGCATTAAAAGTATATCATTCAAAGCTCAAAGTCTGTATATAGTAGAGGTGAGTACTCCATGCTGTCCAATCTTTTAAAGCAATTTGATCTTTGGTTAGATAGTCAAAACTTATTTCCTGTCAAGTAAGTGACAGGATGTTGTATATTTATTTGTTGATAATGTTTAAAGTATTGCAAACCCGATTATTGTGTAAAAACAATTGAGCCTTCACGCTGATGTTCCACTGTAGGTAAAGAGACCAAGATTTTCAAAGCTTCCAATTATTAGCATGTACTTTAGCTTGACAGCCTGACCTAGCACCTGTAAAATGTTCGTGCTGTGAAAGCTTGGTGCTTGACACCATAAATTATAAATGAAGAGCTAGTGGAAAAAGTGACAGACTGACTCAGTGAAAGAGAGAATTGCAAAGCTGAAAAACATTAAACTGACTGGCTGTGTGGATATTTAATCAAAGGAGATAAGAAGCATTTTGTGATCATGAACATAAACCTAGGATATCTCTGGGAATATTTGTCATGAGTGGAACAACTCTTCTTTCTAATAAGTTGCATTTACTTTGGTATGTTTTTAAGGCTCTGCATTAAAAAAAGAAAACATTTAATATAGCCAAATGGTAACCTCACGTTTTCTGAGTTGCCTTTGTGTTCCTTTCTAGAAGTTTTTTTCATATGAGTTCTGCTAAACTCTTTTTTCTGTATATCATGGTCACTTTCAGACTACAGTAGTAAGGCCAACTATATTAAATCTTTTACTTCTAAAGTAGATAACTTACCAAGCAAATGAGATGCAACTTCAGGAAGCAAAGGAGAAAAACTGATCATTTTGCTTGAGAGCTTTGACACCTTTGAGAGTCATGACTGCTTCAGCTTTGATATGCCGACAGCTTGTGGCTCTACTGATGACTTGCCTTAACTGCCGACAGCTAAAATCATTACTAACCAAATCACCTTTAACAAGCAGAAAAATTACAAATGTAGGCTTGATAGCCCTTCCCTATCCTTTGTATGTCACTTGTTTTCTTAGGTCATTAGGGAGATTAGGCAGCATGTCCTTTTATTTCAGTATGAAATACTAACTTCATCCTGCTTATATGGCTTTGGCATAGTTCTGTAATGGATAACAATAATAATAATAATGTCCTGTCACTTATCGAGGCATATTTATGTGACTTGTGGATAAATTCTGGGTGGTTGTTCAGCCTGCAACAATGCAACAGATGAGGATTGAACAGCTATGCTTTTCCATCCTGTGTACCACTTCATGCAGACATTGTTAGCATTATCGTTAGCTTGGGAAGTCAGGGTAGTCAAGATCTGCCATTTATAGGCTATGTGAACTCTTTGCTTTCTGTATTGTAGCTTTTCTGCCTACAAAATAGGAATGACCCTGTTTCATTTTATGATGTAAAAATATGGACTGAGTGTAGGTAAACTCTTAGCTGCCTAGAGTTAAGTTACACTGAACTACAGAAGTAGTAGAAGATAGAGTAGTAAAGGGTCTTTGCCTTCAGCAGACGGGTCTGTGCCACTGCAGAAGTTTCATGTTTCATGTGTTTCATGCCTGGAGCTGCCCTGACTATTGTTCTCATGTCTGATTTGCCAGCATGTCGGAGCATTTCAGGCTCCTGATTCTTGCTCTCAACCTGTCTGAAGCAGCATGCTCTGCAGCTCTGACTGCACCGGCAAGAACACGCACCCTCAAGGGCCCTGCCAAAAAGCCTGAACTGGTCTTTTGCCTCAGTTCTTGAGCTAGAGATTCTTGAACAGCTCTTCATGGGGCCGTACTGCCAGTCAAGCATGAACTCTCTTTAGTTGCTTCAGCCTAACATCTGTCTATTCTGTTCCTCAGAGTCACCAAACAGCTAATTTTTCATTATGGTTATTAAGTAACTACTTGAGTAAGCAGTGGCCATCTGTCTTCCCAGTCCCCATTTGTCACTTTATCAGCTGTCCTCTTCAAAACTTCTTTCCTTAAAGAGGCTGTTGTGGAAAAGGTCTGTGTTGATTCTGGTTGAATGCACCTCTTACCAACCTTCCCAGTTATGCACGGGGCAAAGGCAACAAACCCTTGCAATACCATTTCATACTTCACTACTAGAGAGGCTAGGTCTTTAGTTCAGTGCAGTGCAAGAAAGAATGGGTGCCCGGGGTGGGTTTGGTTATCCCCATGAACTCCTGTGGGAAGTTTCTACCCCCCTTGAAAAGGACATCCTAAGAAATGCAGAGAATAGGAGCAATAGTTATTGAATTATTAACTTTGTAATTAGTCTGACTGACAGTTATGTATAGGTGTTGTTATACTTTTCCAGAAGCTTTTGTATGTTTTTTTCACTCATGGATTGTTGTTACGTAAACATCTTGTTAATTTTATCACCACTCAAAAAATAGTACAGTAAAAGACGTAAAAGCAAATGCTTGTAGGAACGCAGAATAGGAAAGGTTAACAGCAAAGTGGACAATATAAAATCTAGCATCATGACTCCACAAACCAAGTCCCAAACTAATAGAATTGACTTCAACACACAAGTCATTTATACTTTACCAGTGCAAGGAAAGATAAATTCATTTGTCTGAATTTCACTTGTTTCTAATTTCCCTAATGAAGATATACTCAGGTTAATAAACAGAGCTGACAAAACCGTCAGGTATTCATGTTCATTTAGAAAAATCTGCCCAATAATCTACTGTTGACATGAACATGATGGTGAATTGAATATCAATTAGCTTTTTCAAGTCAGAATGAAAATTATTTCATAGGGCAGTTGGGCTTCTATCATAATTTTGCGACTCCTATTTTTAACAGGGTTAGCTCTTGACCTCCAATTATCTCACACGTGAAATCAAAAGCTTAGGAAAATAATACACCGATGTGACACAAACCAGCTCTAGTGTTATCTTCTGGACCTGTGAACAGCATTAATTTATCTCACTTCATTTTAACAGGAATCCCTGCTGAAAAGGAGTATCTTGGAAATGAAAGCTGAGCCCATGGTTAAGAACACACTGTTTCCCTGGTACCTAAACCTCCTTTTTTCCCATCTCATTCTTTGTGAGGAGTCCATTAAAGTACAGCAGTCTGCTTCTACCTACTGGGACTTATTCCTCAGGTCTGTGTTCACCACCTGTCCTGTAGGGCTGACATCGCAGTGCTCAGCCCCTTTTGATGCATTACAAATGTAGGAACTCATCCCTTCTGGCTGATGTGTGGATTTGAGAACCTCCTTCTGCCTTACTCCCCAGCTTAGAAGTGCAGTGTTCAAATAAATCACTTTGAAATCACTTTGACGCTGCTCTTGGGGAAAAATCTGTGTTATAGGCTAGGAGACGTAGGATATTACCTATTCATTATCCATTCCACAGTTACCTGAGGAAAACTTGGGGTTTATCTGTTTGTGAGGTAAACCCATTTCTTTTAAATGTGAATATGCTTTCTTTTTACCTCAGTAATTTTGTTTTTTCTTGTGCTTGTGAATAAGCATTGGAGAAGCAAGCACTTATGTTAGAACTCAAAATACATAATGTTTAAAGTTGTCTTAGGGCAAAACAACCTGCTAAGCAGCAGAATACATATTTAAGATCTCACTGTGTACAATTTGGGATTGTAACTATTATTCCAGAAAGATTTCAGTGCAGAAAATGTCATGTATTTCTGCACTGACAGATATGTTTTCTCCATGCTTGGTTCATTTGGTGCCACTGAACGTATCGGGTTGATTTCCAAGGCTCTGTTTGGTATTTGTGTAATGAAACATGGAATCTGCCTTACTGGGAAAGTCCATATCTTTTACTGACTGGTATTACATGTTTGTGACTGATTGATAAATTGTTTAATTTTTCCTCTTTCGTTGGAGTATTTGTCTGTATTATGAACAGCGATTAAAGTTGCTTGATTAGGCAGCACTTCGATGTTGGAAAAAAGAAAGTCAACGTGTTATCCTAGCAGAATAACCATTTAAAGACTTCTGTCTTTCATAAGTGGCTTTAGAGAGACGTTCACCATCAGAGTGGTCATATATGCATGTGCAGAAAAAACATTATAGCATGGACGGTTGCACCGGAATGGAGGTATTATGAATCTCAAGTTACACTCCACAACAAGGAGCTCCTGTTGTAGGTTGTCATGCAGGGAGTCTTTTCTCAGTTCTGCTGTAAAACAACAGTAAAGGTAATTTCTTTTTCCTTCATTCATCTGATTATTCTTTTTTGTACAACAGAGAAATAAGTTTCACAAGATGCTTTGTACAGAAAGCTGCTACCAAGATTTCATACCTTGTCTTAAATAATTGTAAAGGCTAACAGTTGGCCAAATAGGCTCTCTTTTAATTGTACGGAGACTACTTCAGGACTGAACTCTGCCTGTTACACAATGTCTAAAAAGAAAAAACCCTTCATTTAAACATGACCATCTGGGCATAATTGACCGATTTTCAGAATTAATAATTTGTTTCTATTTTTTGTTTGTTCTTTTTTTGTTAGTTTTTGTTAAGAAGTATTTTAGCACTATTCTAAGTAATTTTAATGCTATTATTAATGTTATTATTAAAAGCAGGCTACAAAAATAATGGGAAAAACCAGAACATAAAATTTTACTATTACTTCTTTTGAGTGAAAGGATTCTTGTTTCCTGAAAATAAGTCTGTCCATTTCAGTTCTTTTTTCTTACTATGTTTTAAGCTCCAACTTTATAAAATAGATATTTACATTTGTTCAAATACTTCCTGATCTTAAAATTAAAGAAATTGTAAGTATCAATCATGTCATTTAAAGTAGAGGTGTGACAAGATACAGGTATGTTCAATGGGCTATGTACGGGTTATAAATTGTAAATGATAATAATTGCTTATCAGAGCATTTTGGTAGGTGTTTAAAATATTGCAATTGCTTATTTTACAATAAAGTGGCATTAGGAAGAAAGTAAAAATGCTCTTTTTAAATTAAGAAATGGTTGTGGTTGGATACCTTAAACTTAACTTAAAGCTTGACAGCCTGTAGCCACAGACTTGTCACTTTTTTTAAATCCACTGTCCTGCTTTCAGAAAGGCAGGTGTAAACAATACTAAAAATAAACCACAGTAAATGCAATAGGCAACTAGCTGACTATATGTTCTAATTACGTTTTTTTTATTATTGAAATAACGCATTAGGACTGGCACCTACTGTTCTCTGTATATGAGCGCCAGAGGCTTTCTCCAGAAGGGCAGACTTTTATGAACCTCTGCAAAATTTACAGTGATAATTTCAACAGTCATTTCTAGATAAAGAAAATTTAGGCATGAAGTGGACCATTTACAAACTCTTAGTAGATGCTGGTAAAAGACAAATACCTTAATCCCTTGGTGCTGTAGAAGTCATAAAATGAATTAGGCCTACATGTAGAATTTCAAATATTGTTGGATTTAATTTAGATTCAACTTTTTATTATGGGGACTTTGGAGATGCTGAAATACACATTAGATTATTTGTTTAGAATCTGAGGGGTTTTTTCATCATACCATGGCTACATGCCTTGTCTTTTGGAAATAATTGGAAAATTGCTTTTTTGTTCATTCAAATGTAAGTTGAGTGGATGTTCGTGTAACTCCCTTTTCCACAGATATAATTATATATGATGTTCATGACATGTTGTTCTAAAGTAATGTGATGATACAATCAGGGATCAATTACATAGCATTAATAACGAATACAAAAATCTGAATGGTTTGCAAAGCAAGTGGCTTATTTCTTCCTTCTACCTACATAAACTCTGAATACTGAAAAGTATATGGAGTTGAAAAAAGAAATATTTTGCAAATGAGTTGCAAACAGAAACACATAAGCTTGCAAAAGTGATATGTAATGAGTATGATAATCAGCTCTGGTCTTCAATATGTCTTATCCACTTAATTGTTCAAATGAAATACCGTATCATTCTGAGATTCCATTAGTTGCCACTTCCATTTCACTAGCTTTAGGGGTTTGACAGTATATGGAATAATGGTACTGAGGATACAGCTAGAATCAATTGCCTCTGCCTCCATTAGTTCTCTCAGTAGGTACAAGAATTACTCTTTCATTTTAAAAAATTACATAAATTAGATCTCTCAGTGTGGTGTCTTATGATTTGAGGTAGCAAGAACAAAGTACAGCATTTGGTTTGCTTATCTGGCTTATTTACCTGGTACAGTTGAATAAACGTATGCAGTCTGTAATCCAAATTCAATAAAGTCTTCCACCAAAAAAGCACAAGAGGAGAATAAGTCAGAGCTTCATCTTGCTTTTTTCTATTTCATACTTAATCTAGTGAGGTTACTCTGATGTAACTGAGGGGTCTGCAACGGTTGGTAATGCTAATAATAATACAACAGGAGAATAAAGGGATTCACATTGATTTCTCAAGTGAGAATGGAAGAAAGGCAATGTGAAAAAGTATAATGTAAAACTGAAGCTTTTGGTGTGAAAACGTTGGTTTACATTCTGGTGAGAGACGGAGCAGTAGCATTACAGGAGCCTTGCACTCTCAGGAGAACGTGTGTGTTAGCATGTAAGGTAAAGAAAGGATAATTATATTCTCTCTGAAATGGCAGGAGCGCTATGAAAGTGTAGGAAATCATAAAATGACATAGCAAAAAGCATAAATTTTAATTTCATTTTTAAAATGATCTTGCTAAAAAATAGGTAATAAGGTTCTCTAGGAAAAAAAGGTTGAATAAAAAAGGGTGGATAGTGTGGTGTTTTATGCAAAAGAACCAGTGTTTGTTTTTAACTGACTTGTTAGCTCAGAGTCACAGTTTTTGAAATTATATCTGTCTAGGCAGTAGTAGGGAACAGTGAGACTGAAACAGTTAACTGAATCAAATTAGAGAATAGGGTAAGTTATTCTTTAAGCATCTGTATGAAATGTATGGAAAGAAAAATGGTGTCATGGGGGAATTAGTTTTTGAAGATGCTCACTGGAGACCTCATGTAACTGGAAGCAAAACACCACCGAGTTAAAGACAGGCAGTTTTCCAACATAAAAAATATTGCACCCAGGCTAATAATATTGCCAACTTCTTAGGACTGAGAAGGTGAATTTATTATGAATGACGTGAAAAATTATTCTGACCGGTTCTTGTTCATTAAAGGGGAATTCTGATCACGTGTTTGTGTGAGTGTGCAAATGTGAAAATGAAAAAGGTGAAATTGTAAATTCTGTTTTAAAATTCTTGACTGGGAAATCATTGATCAATAAAAAAGGCCAGTTTTGGTTAGCAGGTCCATTAGAGGAAACACGAAAGCAGAAACTAGAAATATAAACACTTGTAATAATTAATGGAAAAGAGAGGATACATGTGGAAATCAATATAGGTTAGAATATATGAAGTGTTGAAAATTGAAAATAGAAGCTAAGTGTGTTTGATAAAAGCCCAAGTCTCACAACACTCAGGATAATGGGAATTTCTCCGTTGTATTATGAATAAAAATGTTTGTGTGAACAGTATTGAACTATTTTTAGAAAGATGCAGAAAATAAGGTGTTCAGAATTGAGAAAATTAGAGATCAGTAATTTATGCACATAACGTGAAGAATATGAAGTACTCCCCATCTGGCATAAGTAGTTCTCTTCCAAGAGTCCTGAAAGAATTGGCTGAGGAGATCTCTGGGCTACTGATGGTAAATTTAATGAGTTTGGGGACTCAGGGAATTCAAGAATATTGGAAGAGCGTAGGCGTTAGAGTACTGGTTTGAAAAGAAAAGGAAAGCACCATTAACCAGGTAACTAGATTTTTATAAAAATCACAGCCTTGGAGAGGATTCGAGAAGTCATTTAGCTCCCCTCCTCTGCCCCAAGGCAACATGAGATTATGTAGAAACCAGGTCTGACAGTGTTGAAGGTGTCTTAAAAGCCTCCTATAGTGGAGATTCCCTAGCTTCTCAATTAGTCACAACTATCCCTCTTCTTTACAACTGTAGGGGTAGTAAGAATTTTCCTGAAGTCTAATACAAAACTCTTTTTACTGTAATTTAAATCCCTTCTTCCTTTTTGGCCATTAACATAGAGAACAGATTATTCTCTTCTGCCTTTTACATACTAGAAGATTGTTAGTGGGTAGTCCTTCTAATTTAACCTCCAAGGTAAATGACTGCGGTGCATTCGGACCTTCTGGAGCAAAGCCTTTCTAGAGATCTCATCATTCCCGTTGCTCTCCTGTGGCGTCTTTGCAACTGGTCGAGGTATTTTTTGAAGAAGGGTACTGAAAACTAGACACAGCACTGCTGCTGAAGGCTTACAAATGCCGAAGAGAAGGGACGATTACTCTATATATTTTGCTGGCTGTAATCCTGTTTATCTCAGTCAAACAGTGTTGTTGATACTTTGTTTACTATATGATTTGCTATGACTCCTATATACTTTCCCAGCAGAATTGCTATCTAGACAGGTGCTCCTCATCCTTTATTAGTGCAGCTCGTTAATGTTGCCTAAACCAGATAGCTGTTGCATGCAAAATAATGGAAATGCTGGAAAAGGATTAAATTGATATGTATATAAAGAATGTCAGTTCATTTGTTTTATGGAAAACAGGCCTGGTCAAAAACGCCAAGCATTTAAATAATTTTCCCCAGTTGACTTCATGTTAGTTGCCAAAGGTAACTTTCATATTGCATATCTCCCTCTTCTTTCTGTCTTCCTTGAGCAGATAAGCCGTAGAGGTAATATGTTTAGATTTTGTAAAGTATGACAAAATACCACAAAGTGTTCTGATAGTAAAAACTTAACAAATTTTCTAGTAAATAGATTTTAAAAAACTGCACATAAGTACTTTTTCAGTACTGTTAAATCACAGAATCTGAGATATTCCTTATACAACATTCAAATATCTAACCGGTCAACATTTTTCATTAGTAATGTGGAAATAAATATAAAATCAATAGCTGATGAAAGAGTAGTAAGTAATGAGTTGTGCAGACAGGGAATAGCCTTTATCACTTAATAAAAGTCAGCCCTTAAAAGTAAAACTTTTTTTATATAAACAAATGGATCTTTGTACATTCAAGAACAAAAATGCAAACCAAACTGAAAAATAATGATGTAAAGGACAGTGATCTTGATAGATAACTGCCTATCAGTGCAATGCTGCAGTAAAAAATAGGCTAATGTGACCTTGGATATATAAACAGGATATAAAAATAGGCAGGGTTCTTTGTCTTAATGTATATTGTTAGAAGGAATGACTTCAGAATACTGCAGGTGATACTATTTTTAAAAATGGAAAAGACCATAAAACCTGAAAAAAAGCGCAGACATTTCAGAAAAAAGGGCAACAACTCTCTTGGGGGCTGGAAGTGAGGGACTTTAGAAGCTCAGTGTGTTTGTCTTATAAATATAAACTGATTGCAGTCAATAAGTAACTTCCCAGAGAAAAAAAATATTGTGCCAGTTTTGCCTGTTTCTGGGTATCATCTGTAATGACTGCCTAGCCTTCTGGAATCTACTGAAACTTTATATCTTTTACTTGGGCATCTTTTACCCAGTGCAGCAGAGGGACACCACAGGACAGCTGTAGCTCTGAGTGCATGGCGTGTGGTTGTGGGGGAAGCCACAGAGCAGACAACTAGGGCGAACATGCTGCCAGGCTGAGCAGCAAACGCTTCCCGTTCCCAGTGCAGGCACTTGGCGAGTCTCTGCTGGCCCAGCAGTTGTCACCTGGGGGGAATGTGTCGGAGTGAGCTGATCTGCATCTTGCCAAGTCGATGACTTCTTAGTCTCAGTATTTTTTCTTGGTTTTTTTTCCACATTGGTATTTTTCTGCAGCTCCCTGGGTCACTAATGTTGCCTTAAGAAATTAATGTCTGTTTGTTATTCTATTTTCCTTGCAAATCTTTGGCTTAGCCACTAGAGAAGTAACAGTGAAATGTATTAGTCCACAATGAGCGGGACGTTAAGCTGGGTGATTTGATGGCCTATTCTGACGTTGGACTATGATTCCATGAAGTAAATTGGCTGAAACCCTTTATTCATTTAAAACCGTTAGGTCAGACTGTCTGGAGATGTGTAAAGAGAGAAGAGGAGAAAAGAAACTGGTGAAATGAATGTTTGGAAGGCTTTTTCCTTGGTTGTACAGACAAGATTGTAGAGTTCATCTTCAGAACAGTATTTTGGAATTAGAATTAAAATTCCACACTGTCAGTCCTCAGAGCTCTGCTCATCATAATTTTAAATAAAACTGCTCCCTCAGGACGGGGCAAAACCTCTGAAAAGATTAATTTCAATTGTAAAGTCTAATATAGCAGCGTAAGATATGTCCAAAAAAACCCGGAAACTGGAGCTCAATAAGGCATAATGAGTTATAATAATGTAATATCTATTAAAGTGTGTACTGGAAAACAAAGGTAAATACTTTTAAATTTTAAGTCTGAACTGGGCAGTTAACTAAAATAATAGTTTCAAGATGTATGTTTAAGTCTGTATATTATTGTTGAGCAAGTGACAGTATCCCTGTCTCAGTTATTTAAGGAAGGACGTGCAAGTGCTAAATCTAAGCTCTTTTTGTCCAAAGAGATTTTTTTAAAAGAATTTTTGAGTAATTTTGAATTGTAGCATGACTTTGTAATGGTAGACCTACACTCTTTCATTCTTGTTTACTCTGCAAGTTTTACACTCTACGTTGCCGTCAAAAACTGGCTGCTACAAGGGGAGGTTGGATGTCTGAAATGTCAATAACATTGCTTAGTTGCAACCAATTTAGTTACAGCTATTTTTTTTTTTTTCATAAGTATTAACTGCACTAGTTCCAGACACACACTTTTGCTTATCCTGGCAGTTAATGGCTTGTCCATAATGGCCACTTAGCATGAAGTCTCATTTAAGAGGAATGGGGCTTTTTATGGCATATAAAGGAGTGTAAATAAATAAACATAGGGACAGGCATCACTAAATATAGCTTCCTGGTTCCGTTAACTTTTCAGAGAATTTTCTCTCATTTTAAGCATCATACATCTAGTGTCCACCAACTCTTTTTATTCCCTTTGCATATGAATTTACAGTTCTTTAGAAACTTTCACTATTCTGCAGTCAGAAGAGAAGCGTTCATTCCTCTATGTAATTCAGATGTATACATGTGGACATTCCTCTTAGTCTGGATTTTTTTAGCAGAGTGAGTTTTCTGCCAAGGAGCTACGAGTTGGAAGCTTCTTGGCAGTGCAATTTGTCTGCCATCAGGTCTGTGCTGCTGGGGATAGACTGCTCCTTAATTACCTCGTTTGAAGATAGCTTGGGTATCTCTGTCCCACGCTGAAGTCTATCATGTAGATATCTCCAAATCACTGAAGCGCGTGAGGATTTTTTACTTTATCCATGTCCTCATTTGCGTAGCTGGTCTTGTTGATTTCACCACTTTACTGGGGTTTGTATTTCTTTGCCATAAATGTAATGTTTACTTGATCTGCCAGTATTTCCTCATTTTTTGATTGATAATTACATTACGTCTTGTAATACAAGTACTGTTGGAAAGACAATCTCAATTTTTATGATTTTAATTTCTGACTCAGAAGGCGGCAACATTCAAATTCTGGTTAGTAGTTGTTTGGTTGTTTCAATTCTCCAGTTTGAGATTGTAACAGATTTGGTGGATATAGGTGAGCACATGTGAACATACAAGATGCTTGATATGTAAAATGTATCAAAAAATGTATTTTAACAAAACTCAGTTATTTGATGGGTATCACTTGGGAAATGTGTACAAGAAATAGTACTAGGTCATGGTTCAACTAAATTTAAACTTAGCATACTTAACAGTGATGAATTTACTCCAGTTTTTAATTTTTTTTTATGTATAGCTTTGAGCTTTGAAGTAGCACTTGATTAATTCAGGCAAGGAATTAATTAATCCAGGCTCCAGTGAAGAAATGAATTAATTTTCCTTCCAATATTTTGGGGCTTGTTCCTTGGAAGTATTAGTTTTGAATACCTGGATGATGTTTATTAAATCGTGGTCCTGCTACCATGAAAATTGTAAAACTGAAACGGCACTTTCAGCCCCAGTGCTGTTTGTAGAAACAGTTAATATCTCCCTGCAAATCTGTAGGTTTAGCAGTAACATATAGTGTTTTTAATTTGATTATTTTTTAATTCTGTATTAAAGAATTAAAATAGAATCTCACTTGATAAGTAGCAAGATATAAATTCAGCTGAAAACCAAGTCTATTGCTGAACAGTCCATGTTTGCTGGGTGGAGAGAGGAGGGGAGGAGAGATGGAGAGAACGAAACAAACTCCTAAGTGAACTGAAATATTCTCAGAAGCCAGCTGAGCATTTGGTCTTTTCTATGAAAAGAAAATGCCTAAACCCAGTGGCTTAATGTTTTTGGAGGTGACAGGTCCCCAGTACATTAAAACTTCACATAGGAAACTGCTGCATCACATGCCAAATGGGAAGACACTTTTCTGACTCTTCAACAAGAGTATGGTGGTCTGATGCAAGTAGAAAATGCTTGCTAGAAAAGTATTCTACAAAGTAGAAAATATGGCTAAATCACAGCTTTGTAAGCAAGACAGCAGTAGTCTCAGTGGGGTTAGAGATTCCATTTTTTGGAAGTAAAATAGAGCTTGTAAAAAAAATGTTTATCTTCAAGTTATTCACAAAGTTTCATAAGCTGGTGAAGTGGTGAAGAAGTGGAGAGCAGAATACTCCCCTTTATTGAATATCCTTTTAAAAATTTCATTAGTTTCTTCAAATAAATCATTAAACTTTTATTTGGTTATTGTTGAGCTTGTTACCTGACTGTAAATTTGCTGTTAAGACTATTTTGGTTTCAGGTTAAAAGTCAACATACATTCAAATATAGAGGAACTCTAATTGTCACTAAAACAAAACACAAAGTAGAGGTGCTAGGTCAAGTTTCCTCTAATAAGCTGGCGAGTTCACACAGTTTCCATGCCAATGTGCCTTTTCCGTAAGGCAAAAACATATGACCTGGCTTATGATGATGTAGTGCTTTATAGAAACACATTATAGATAGCTGTACATTGATTGGATAGATAAGAGGTGAGAGATAGCGTGCCATAGCATAAAACCCCTAAATATATGGATACTGGTGTCATGTTCCAAACTACTAACTTCATTCTTCTCCGTCATTTAACCACCCAAGGAAGAACTGTAATTTTCAAACTGTAAGGAGGAACTGAGCATTCAAAACACACTGACTCATGATTAAAATAAATTACCTATACAATGCTTAATTTTATGTTTAAATCCTAATTTACATTTCTTAAATTAGAGGGTCAGATTAAACAATTCCATTAGAGGGCAGTATTTCATGTAGGTACCATGTCTCGTACTAAATATTTGGTTTACAGTCAGCTTCCTTATCACTATGAGCTGTGTTCTGTATAATTTTTGCATTATTAGTGAAAGAAAAAGAAAAAAATAAGCCAATGTAATTTAACATTAAAATAATGCAGAAACATTTTAATATACAATAATGCACATCCTATCATATATAAAAAAAAACCAAAATGAATATGGCAGAAATAATGCAAAATATATGTAGTGGCGCTCAGCACTGTTATATTCCAACTAAAATGTCAGCTCTGAAATTGTTAGTCTTTCTGTGTTCTGTCTGAATTATGTAGTTTGTGTATCATAAAACTTAATTTCTGGGAAGTTTATGGTTTGTTTTTTTTTTAAAAAATCTTGCTTTTGAAACCCTGTTTTTTGTTATTTTATTTGCTTCAATGCTTAAGACCATGTGCAGACTTTCTAGATTTCCAAGCAAGGGATTGCAGAAATGTGCATGCTTAGTCAGGCACCTTTTAATGATCAAGCATTGGTGGTGTATTGTGACGTGGCAATGATTTCTGCAAAAGATGTAGGGTTTTTTATGAATTGTGTCTTCTGAGACATTTGACAATGAAATATAAACTACGAAAGCCTAAAGGTTTAGATTCTCTTTTTATTCATACTCCCAGCATTTTAATTGCTTCAATAGCTTTAAGCAGATGTACCTGGCTATTATGGCTAGTTCAAGTCATACCAGTTTAGTACTTTACTGTGCTGTATGTTTCATCCAAGCAATACTGCAAACATACCATTTCTTTTTCCATTTTCAGTTGTGTTACTTGATACTACAGCTGCCCTTGGAGAACTAGGATGGAAAACATTTCCTTTAAATGGGGTAAGTCACTCACTGTTTTGGTTTTATTGTCTTGATTTTGGCATTCTGCCACTCTGGAAGTGAATGGCTATTATACCTGGGTGGGTATTCTTGCAATGTAGACTTGTCAGAAAGATTTAGTTTTTCTCAGGACTGGAGCAGCCTGTGTTGTAAGTAGGAATAACAGATGCGAGAATGACATGAGTACACATTATTACGCCCATCCCTTGCTTTTCTGAGTGTTAAGAATCTATCTTACTTCAAATCTGATTCCAACTGTTACACATCATAAAGTTCCATATTAAAAATTTCTGCGCTGGAAGAATGTGTTATGACTATATTTTTTGTGAAATAAAATGATTGCATTTTTGATTTTATAACTTGAAACAAAACTTTAATGATTTAAGTGAGGTTTATTATGGACTTTAGCATCTGGTGAAATGCTATCAGGTTAGCTAAATCAGGAAAACATGACAAACATGGTAATGTCATTAAAACAGTTTAAATGTTTAGAGACAATATTTAAATAGTTTTGGTGTTTTTCCTGCACTGACCATTCTAGATTGAAGTTCGCTGTGCCAGTTTAACATCTTACAGGGGTTCACTGTACTGTTAGTACAGATCACCAGGAGGCACTTGACATTGTGTACATGGTCCCAGAGTGTTAGAGGTTGGCTGGTACACTTGCAGATGCTGTGGCCAGGTGAGTGTGTGGAAGAGGAGCATTTTTACTCTGAAGTTCAACCATCAGTGCTTTGCCAGTGGCTACATTTCTAAAACCCATCTTCTCTTTCCACCTAGCTAATGCACGTAACAGAGTATCAGAGGCATTTTTAGTTTCACTTTTTAATTAAGATACAGTATACTGGAGCATTGAACACCTATTGTATCACCTTCTAGTTCTGATGTCACTGTACATATCATATATCACTTATTTCTATATTAGCTGTCACTATCTCTTAATTCTTGTGTATGAGGCATATAATTACTTGCTTCTCTGAAATATGCTCAGAAAATACTGTTTTTCTGAGTGAAAAATCTTGTTGCATTTTTAGCTATTTTATTTCTTGTGATCTGTTCCAGAAGGAAGCAGAAATTGTCTATCCTCAGCACCTTAATAATCCATTTTTATAAAATGCCTTCTGTGTCTCTGCCCTCGGGGATTTCAAGCAATGTGACATTTGTTAATCTCAGCCTATTTTCAACTTTATGTATTACTCTTTTTCAGGGTTTTCCAGTTCTTTGTATACCTAGACGTAATTTCAGTCTGTTACAGATACTTCTGTGTTTTACATTTTGTATGCAGTCTCATGCAATCTGAGTTACAATTCTGAAAGTTTTATTTCCTTCAAAAATCCCAGACAAAGCAAATACTTTCATACCCTATGATGAGAAAATACAGCGAGGAATTTTTGCTTTAACTTTGTGATGAGCTCCATTGAATTGAACGCGGAAGCAGGCATTTAGAATGTACACAAGATACAATTTGTTATTCTGTAAATTCTTAAAAGCTTTAGTTACTCCAGTAACAATAATCACAATATACAAGTAGAAAGAAACATGCACTCAAAGTTGATTTAAAACATAGTTACAATGTATCTACTTTGGTTGGTCATACATACCCTTAACATTAGTTTTCCAGCATATTGAGGTTTTCAGGTATTTTGGGACCTTTTCTGTGCTTTAATAATTAGCCACACTTACTAGAATACACTGAGTTTACATTTGAATCAGTACTTGGGATTCAATTATTAGAGAAGAAAAAACCAGTTTGTAACATAAGGAAAACATACAGAATAAAGCTTCTTGGGACATAAAATAGGCAGAAGAGGCTAGAGTGAGAGGAACTGGATAAATTAACTATGGAGAGGTAGTTAAGAGAAGTGTGCATGTGCTGTTAACTCAGGAAGCAAATATGTGTAATCTGTTGATGAATTAATCTAAGGTGTAAATGGGTTAAAGATTCGTGTGCACTACAACAAAGAAGTTTTTGAACAAGCTTTTTGGGAAGTTGTACATGTGAGAATACATTATTTGTAGAAGTGTGAAAGAATCACAGAACTACAGAGTGCTAGGGGTTGGAAGGGACCTCTGAAGATCATCTAGTCCAACCCCCCTGCCAGAGCAGGGTCACCTACAGCAGGTTGCACAGGAACACGTCCAGGCGGGTTTGGAATGTCTCCAGAGACGGAGACTCCACCACCTCTCTGGGCAGCCTGTGCCAGTGCTCTGCCACCCTCAAAGTAAAGAAGTTCCTCCTCATGTTCAGGTGGAACTTCCTGTCTACCAGTTCATGCCCATTGCCCCTTGTCCTGTCACTGGGCAGCACTGAAAAGAGTCTGGCCCCATCCTCTTGACACCCACCCACCCTTTAGGTATTGGTAAGCATTGATGAGATCCCCTCTCAGTCTTCTCCAAGCTAAGCAGACCCAGGTCTCTCAGCCTTTCTTCATAAGAGAAGTGCTCCAGACCCCTGATCATCTTCCTAGCCCTCTGCTGGACTCTCTCCAGTAGAGACAGAGACTGTAAGATATTGATCACATACGTCAGGAGATGGCTGGATATGCAGACAAACAAGGTCCTCCATGTCTTACAGTGGAGTGAAGAAAAATGCCTTCGGTCAACATTCCAGGAAAAGCTGCTATGAGCAGCAGGACTGAATAGCAATGCTGCTGTACCCCTGAAACGTGCAGAAAGAAGGAACAAACAAAAGACACTAAATAAAGAGTGGAGATAAATGACTTACATGAAATGGGAGTTACTTCTCTCACTCACTGAGAGCTATGCAGAACTGCTGATTAAAATCAATGTTTGCTGATTTGTCAGAGTTAGCGTCATTCTGACAAACTCCATCAAAATATACCAAATATTGATTTGTACATTTTGGTGTAGATATTTGAAGATACTGAAAAATTGCATAAAGCTATTAAAACATGAAAAGTTACATTACTTTGGTTTGTAAAATATTAAAGATACTAAAGTTAAAATCCAAACTGGAACGTATGTCTAAACTGTTTCTATTTAAGTTATTCTGGGATCCTGTACCTTACATAAAGGTAAGAAGAAAATTGAGCTTACAAGTATTCATGTAGTTAACAGAATATGACATTTGTATGCTGCTTCATGTCACTTTTGTATACAATCTCCGAAACAAAAGGCCAATGTTCTTGTTAATTATTACTTGATTCTTATTAAAATGTAAGGCAAAATAATGCTTTTGCAGTCAGCTAATAACTCCTATTATACCTGCTGAATTAGTAAAGAACAATAAAACTGTTGTCTTTTTTAATCTTGCACAAACATCAGAGATGTTGTTTTGTGTCCACAGTGCTATCTGAGTTACCTACCTGTCCTAACATAATTCAGAATATGACATAATAATTGGTGTGATTGAGTTTATCACTGCAGAAATAAGAAACTTAATTGTCCCATGATGGGTTACTTTAAGCAAACTTCCCCTCCCACCCCAAAATAAGTGTGTGTGGTGTTTATGTGTGTAAGAAAAATGCCATTGACATATAGTTATGGCTCTAACTAACATTTTTGAGGTTAGAAGGATGGGATGATAGGTTTTCTTTAGACTGTGACATTAACAGAACTCATTAATTTACTGGCATACTCAATCACAAAGAATGTTTCCATTAAATTAAACAGCAGCTGAAATATTAATGCTTGGTATTTGGGTAATATTGAGTATGCCTCAGAGATTTTAAACTAACAGGCTAGGAGAAAAATTTAGGAGGTATTCTTTTGGAATTTGCAGAACCTGAACCTTCACCTCCTAGATGTTTTATTTATAGTAGATTAATGAGATAATGTTCGCAAGCTTTCAGAAGTTTTGGTAACCTCTAAAGCTACCTATGTAAACAAGTAAAGATACACCACAGTAGTTTTGTATGTGGCATTTGTATGCAATCCCATCATTTTGCTGCAGAGATGAGTTATGCACAACTGTGTTACCCATTCCTTGGTAATATAATATGTGATTTTATTTTTTCATTTTCTTCCCAGTTATTTGTGCAACCTTCCTGAAGCATGAGAATACAATAGCTTTTCTTACAAATGTGTTTTCTTTATTTGTTTGTCAGATTTTTTCCTTGTATTTTGAACAAGCAATAAATTGAGTGCTTAGAGCTACAAAAAAGCAGTGTAAAACATTAATATCTTTGAGGTCAATAGAATCAGCTTTTTTTGATTGAGTTCCAATTTAGCTTCTCAGTGACGGTCTGTCTAAAATTTCTACTTAGATAATGGACACATTTGATACTTCCTCTGTTCTTTGGGCTACAGTTCAAAATGACCGATTGATTTATGAAAAAGCATATGCTATGGAGTGAAAGTACATCTTTCCTCAAAAAACTGTCACTCCGTAACCTTGAAAATGCAGAACAAGTGGGTTTTGGAGTGGTACAAAAAGTGGCAAGGGACCCCTTGACAGTTATCAAAAGAGGATGTGAATGTGAGCTAGTCGGCAGGCCGGTCGAGTTCATATGAACCATTACCTAGGGTTCCAGCTGAAGTCAGTTTGCTGACCATGGGGACAGGATTATTTTTCTTAGGTTTTCTCACTGCACCCTGTGGTTCTGCGACTGTTAAAAGGGCAGTATTTTTCTAGGGGATTAAGCACTATTTAAGTGCTTAATAAGGTTTTGAAAGTTAGGGAGGAAAGGAAAAAAGCCTGAAAGCCTGACTGAAATTTAGTGGTCCACAACCTTCGCTTACCCATTAGCAGTAATACTAATAAAATAATGTATGGTAAGCAACTCTGGTTGTTGGGTTTTTTCCTTCTGACTTCAGTGCAACTTTTTAAAAAAATTATTATTTATTTCCCATTGCATTAAGCAATGTAACGCAATTTTGTGAGCAAAGTTTACTGATGAGCTATGGTTTGGAGACTATTGTCATAAGGGCCTGTCTATTCCTGAGAAACTTCTACCATAAGTACTGCTACTTAGCTCTATGAATGCCTTATTTTGCATGAGCTGAATCTGCTTTGCAACTGGTAATTTGGAATATAGTGTTCTATATTAAATAATCATGAAAAAATATTCTGCTTCTAATGTTAATCTAAATTTTAACTTGTATGTAGCCACTTCATGAACTCCAAAAACATTTTAAAATTACCATAAAAGAAGGGCAGGTGACTCATAACACAAGGCTGTGAGAAATTATTTACATGTGGAAGGGGCTGGTACAAGCTACCTTGACTTGTCATAGTAGACAAAATATATAGCCTCAGCAGCAAAGAGCCTACTAGAAGTCCTCTAAATTATTTGACAGCTGTGTGAGTGATAAAACTATTTTAATCCCAGTTCTCGCAGTGATTTGCATAGCTTCCTTGTCAATTGGTAATTTTCCTATTGATATATCCACAGAAGTAATTCTGTTGTAAATATCTTCTTTCTTTTAAGATTTTTAATAACTGTCACTAATATGCAGTTTTAGGAGTTTTTTTCTATTATGAATTTATTGAGACTGAACTTGTCAAAGTACTGATTTTTTTCCCTACCAGGCTGATTATTTTACCCTCTCTGTTGAAATAATTGTTTTACAGTATATGCATCAGTCAACAATTCACTTTTTAGCTCCTCCTTAGCTAATTCAAAAACACAGCACCATATAGAAAAGTAGGAAGAACATTAACTCTATCCCAGACAGACCCAGTAATTATAATTAAAATTAAAGTCCAACTGTTAACCTGGCACTGCCAAAAACACCACTAAACCGTGTCCCTAAGTGCCACATCTACAGGTCTTTTGCATAATTCCAGGGATGGTGACTCTACCACTACCGTCAGTCAAGTCAAGACATTTTTCCTAATATCCAATCTAAACCTCCCCTGGTGCAACTTGAGGCTGTTTCCTCTTGTCCTATCACTTGTTATCTGGGAGAAGAGACCAACCTCCACCTCGCTACAACCTCCTTTCAGGTAGTTCTAGAGAGCGATAAGGTCTCCCCTCAGCCTCCTTTTCTCTAAGCTGAACAACTCCAGTTCCCTCAGCCGCTCCTTATGCTCTAGATCCTTCACCAGCTTTGTTGCCCATCTTTGGACCTGCTCCAGGACCTCAATGTCTCTCCTGTAGTGAGGGGCACAAAACTGGACACAGTACTCGAGGTGAGGCCTCCCCAGTGGCGAGTACAGGGGGATGATCACTTCCCTAGTCCGGCTCACCACGCTGTTCCTGATACAGGCCAGGATGCTGGGCACACTCTGAGTAGTACATGAACACTAAACTGCAGCTGTGTGGATAAGATGTTGCAGAAGTAGCAAGAGGCAAAGTTTTGACTAAGAACTGAGGACATTTTTGAGAAAAAAATGCATCCAAACATTAAATTCTTCCCTCTATTACAGCAGTTCAACTGCAATAAAGATATGTAGTTACATCTATGAAAGCTCACCAGCAGGATTTCAGAGGTGTCACAGAAGCTGTGGTTTTAATAACATGTTTAATAGAAGGTAGGGATTTAGCTGTCAGAACATTTAACAGAGATGAAGGAAAAAGAAGGAAACTAATCAGATTTTCACACAATGTGGGGAATTTACAGAGATAACATTAAATAAAATATTTGAAGTCACGTATTTGAACTGTAATTTGGACATAATCAGACACCATGCTCTGCAATGACATATTTAGAGTTCTTTTTGACAGTCAAGACATATTGTATGAGGGAAAAGGTAAGTTGAAGGGTATTTTTTTGAGATTAGTTTCCATCTGCAGGGATTAAACAATTAGGTATATCTAAGATCTAGTTAAATATCTAGGAAAGCTTTTCTAAAGGAATTACTGTTGCTAATATGAGATGACTTATCTCTGAGAGTCAAGTTTCCATGTTTCTTTTAGGAGCATTTCTTAAAGCATAAAAGGTTTTCTTGAAAACTGTATGTATGTCCCTGGGACTGTGAATGTCTAAGTCATTTGGTGCATGCCTGAATTTTTGTTTTTGCCTGTAGTTCCTGTTAAAATGTAAAAAATATTTATTTGCCTTCATATGTAACCTGAAGATTCTGGCCACAGAATTAACTGTAACTGTGCTGGGAATTGGAGTATCTACTGGATGAATGCAGGGTTACCAGAGCATGTTCCATCTCAAGTGGTTAAATTCACAAAATATGCCAGGCACTGTGAAGAAGGGATATTATTTGTTATCCTCATTATTTTTGTACGTACATTTGTGCAGTATCCTGATTATTTTTCATTTGGTTTTGTGTGAAACATCTGATTACAGATTCCACAGAGGATAGTTATTGGCAAAATACACTGTTGCATTCTTATTTGGATATCTCAAACACATTAGGGCCCACTTGTGCTTGCCAGTGTGCAGAGATCTAAAGCATTCATAGCCTAAAGAATGAGATATAATTTGCTGTAAATTAAAAAAAAAAACCCACACTTGTAAGAAAGCAGATATAATGAAGGAGGGAGGATTATAAACATATTTGAATGGTTCACCACAGAAACAGCTATATACTTAAATAATAATCTGTAACAGTAAAGCAGTAGATGTGGTCTCTAAACTGCTCAACTAAAAGCAATTTATTGTATTTTTAATGTATTATGTTGTAAGTCTGAACTTTATGATAGTAATGTTGCATATACTTCTTCCATTATTTTCCCATTTCTGTTTAATTTAGATGGTGATGTATACAAATATATTCCTGGTAAAGGCAAAATTTCCTGTATATAGCTGGAACTATGGGCCATTTGCAAAGCAGAAGTATTTTTCTTACTCGTTTTCTGGTAGGATGACCTCTTATTACGATGTCAAGCCAGGAACTTGTCATCTCCATTTCATCCTCCATGACTATTCAAGTATTTAACATAAAACATACTGAGGGGGCAGAATCCATGTTGAAGCCACATAGCCGAAATTGAAGTGGTTCATCTTAATAACGGAATGATATGATCCTTAATGAGTTGGACTCTTTATTGACCAAGATCAAACTTCCCCAACTCCCTCCTCACACCAAATACTCTTTGCTTTCTCATTTGACTGTATGCTTTCATGACCATTAAGGACTCTGGGTTTTTTTGGTTTTGTTTTTAAAATCACTTTTGAGTACCATCAAGGTCATAGTAAAGAAAAAGGAAATAAAGCAGACAGTCTTGGAATCCTTGATGCAGAGAAGTGCTATTTAAAATACAAACTTTTTTTTCCTTAAAAACTTTGTTTATGTTCTGGTTAGAACCTGTTCATGCACTTAGTGCCCAGAAACTGCCGGTATTTCTGTTACGTTACTCATTGTAGGTATGAGAAACACTATAAATAGTGGAGCACTGTAAACATTTAACTTTTTCAGTTGTGCAGTCCCCCGAAAATGTATGCTAAATCCTGTATTGTTTTTACAAAAATACATTGGTTGGAAGTTAAAATAAATCAGAGTACCATACATGGGTTGCACATCTGTGTAGTGAGTGCATGAAAAATAGCTTTTAAGTCTTTGTAGGCTTCACATTATATCTTGCATTCAGAAGTTTACAATATCTTGTGTTGCCAAAAAGGGCAGTAAGAAAAAAGTATAATTTAGTGAAAATAAACACATTCTTGTCTTTTTCTGTAGAGAGAGAATCATATTTTGATAAGGAAACATACTGGGTTGAGGGAGGAAGAATGATTCATTTAAATTGCGTGGGATATATTTTCAGCAGTGTTGAATTACAGAATCTTTTTGGTTTCTGTCAACAAGTAAATACTCTGAAATTAAAAAAATTCACTCATATCTATTCCCAATTAAATATAATACTGTTCCAATATAATTCAGCATTCACTGTGCACATGTATGGAGCTCTGAAGAATGTCAAATTGAATGTTGCCCTCATTAGAAAACCATGGAAAAGAAAGGACAAAAGGATAGTGGAAGAAAAGCAATTTTTATGGAAATACTAGGTGTATACTGAACAACTCTTTATCTGAACCATTGTATTTTTAGAGACTAAGAACTGTTATAATGAACTCATTATACCCCTGGAACGCTTGGAATTCCTGTGTGCTTAGGCAGTGGTCTCCTAAATGCTTAAGTAGTTGATAAATATCCTGGTATTCTGAAAAGCTATCTCTCTGGATTTTTTAAAAGATACAAAAGTATTTTTTTCCAAGAGAAAAAGGCATAAGTGGCAGTAGCAAAAGATGCTTCACTGTTTCAGGACCAGTCACTGCTTTTTACTCCTATGCTGTGTTCCATAATTGAGGGAAACTACGCAAACTGCTGCCTTCTTTTTACCATTTTAAGTGACAGGAATAGTTTATTTTCTAAAAGTGGATCTTCTTTGTATAGTGAATCATAGAATCATAAAATAGTTTGGGTTGGAAGGGACCTTAAAGGTCATCTAGTTCTAACACCCCCCACACATGCACACACCATGGGCAGGAACACCACCTTCCACTAGACTAGGTTACTCAAAACCCCATCCAACCTGGCGTTGAACAGCTCCAGGGCTGGGGCATCCACAACTTCCCTGGGCAACCTGTTCCAGTGTCTCACCACCCTGACAGTAAAGAATTTCTTTCTAACTCTCCCCTCTTTCAGTTTAAAACTGTTACCCCTTGTCCTATCACTACACTCCCTGATAAAGAGTCCCTCCCCATCTCTCCTGGCAGGCCCCCAGTACTGGAAGACTGCTGTAAGGTCCTCCTGGAGCCTTCTCTTCTCCAGGCTGAACAACCACAACTCTCTCAGCCTGTCTTCATAGGAGAGGTGCTCCAGCCCTCGGATCATCTTCGTGGCCCTCCTCTGGATTCGCTCCAACAAGTCCATGTCCTTCTTATGTTGGCAGCCCCAGAGCTGGACACAGTATTCCAGGTGGGGTCTCACCAGAGTGGAGCAGAGAAGGAGAATCACCTCCCTCAACCTGCTGGCCATGCTTCTTTTGATGCAGCTCAGGATGCAGTTGGCCTTCTGGGCTTTGAGCACACATTGCCGGCTCATGTTGAGCTTCTCATCAACCAACATCCCCAAGACCTTCTCCTTAGGGCTGCTCTCAATGCATTCTCCGTGGAAGCCATTGCAAAGCTTCCATTCTTCTGCATTATTGGCCTCCACCTGGACACACCTTTTGCAGGCAGGTGTGCCAGCTATCCCTGCCCCGGGAGAAAGGTCGAGTGTCCTCGACCTGCAGTGTCAGGTCTGTCTGCGCTGGATCCTTTGCTTTCAGGAGAGTGCCCACCATTCTGCGTTGAGGGTCAGGTAGGATGAGTATCCTTGACCTGTGCAGATGGTCACAGAACGGTGCCTGCTTGCTGGGAAAGGGGAAGAGTTAATATATTCTTAATGATTAGCAATAGTCTGAACTTTTATTAGAAGCCTTTACTTCGAATCTTGAAGCCTACTTTGAACCTTTTAGAGATCTTTAAATGCTTTGAATGAATTTTTGAAGTCAGAGAAAAGTAACCAGCTTATCAAGAAATCAGCAAGGTTGAAGCATTCTCTAAGCCTCTTTTAAATACCTAAGTACACACATAGTTCCCTTTGCAAATTGCAGAAAATCGTTTGTTTCCTGATAGTGCTTTAAATTTTGCAACGTAATGTAGATACAAACAGTTTCAACAGTTGTAAGGGTGGAAAGACTGTATACAAATACTTTTTCTGCTCCACTGGAATTCTCTTAGTACAGCAGTTAGGTCCACTTTGGGGCACAATTAAATACTACTCTACTTCCCAGATTTTTTTCCCTTGTGGTGCTGAGACAGACTTTTCCATTTTTTTTTTGAGAAAGTGTGGGACAAGAAGGACTCTATCACTACCATTTTGACATTATCTGCTATCTTAATGTTAGTTGCAGAAGAGCTTAATGCATCTGGTTTTCTTCCTTGTAGGTAGAGACAGAGTTTTCTCCCCGTTTTTCCTTGCTACATTTCTTTTCCTTTTATCTTCTGTCAAAAGGCAGCTTTACCAGACATTTTACTGGCTTCCTCAGTGATGTGTCCTTCCTTGTCCATCAATTGATGCTAAAAACCCAAGTAGACATATAGGCTATGACTATTGCTAGATAAATGATGGCCAAGAAGCAGTAGTTAGTGGAGTAGTTTTGGATTATGCACACTCCTTGCCTATTGACCTCCTCTGTGCTGATTTGAAGTGATCCCACTTGCTGTCTTTAAGACAAGTCTTCCATGAACTCCTGAGATCCTGGACCTCTTACAAACATTGGAGTAGTAAAACTAATCCTGAGACTACTGAAAAAATGACTCCATGGCCTCCAGCATGGTGTTGAAGAAACTCTTCTCTGCGCTCTCTGCCAGTGGATGTCTGTCTCTAAACCTCTAGTCTAGCACTTGAGCTTGAAAACTCTTCTCTGAGGAACAGTTAACATTTAAAGTGTGCAGCAATTGCTAGTTCAATAAAGAATTGAAAACTTAAGATTTAAGAAGAGACACTTTACACAGTAATTTGCACACATGATTTCATGTGCATATCCTGCAAAGGGATCCAAGGAAGTACGGAGGCCTTTACCACATGGATTATGTATTTATGTAAGCAGTCATAGCAGAATTGGATAGTCTTCGCATAATCCTAATAAACTACTTTAAAAAGTGGAAAGTAGATATTTTGTAGATAAGTTTATTGACTGCTAATAAGGAAACTGAATTATTTTTAATAATCACAATTTTGTGATGAGCAAAGTAGAAAGAAACACAGTAGAATATTCAGGCTTTTATGAATAATAATTATATTTCAGATTTAAGAGGATAATCCTCCCCTATTGTATTTAATCAAAAGAATTCCTTCCTAAGTGTTTAAAACGTAATATGTGACTTGCAGAAATAAATTGAAAGATCACATGTGCTGTTGAGATGTAGAACAACATTTGAAGAACGCAGATGTTCTAGCTGACTTTTTGTTTTGTTTTGTTAAGACAAGCTTGTAACCTTGAAATGAACAGAAATGGATGGTCTCACTTGGCAATATGGTACAGATTTCATTTTACATTTATGGGGGCTGGATGATCCTGTGAGGTTTTTTTAAGAAACAACCAAAAGTTTTCCAGTGGATACACTGAGACAAGATGAAGGTGGAGGTGAACCTGCCTCTGGTATCTTAATGTCGGGGAAGGATCTTATCAACCAGATCTATTTAAAAACCCAAATCAATAAAGACTCCTAAACATGGCTATCATTAAATGGAACAAATATGTTTTAATTCAACTAGCAACAGTTATTTTAAGAAATCTATTAATGTTTCTTTGAAATTCACCAGTGTTAAAAAAAAAAATAACAAAGTTTAAGTTAGCAGCTAACAACTGCTAAATTATGTGATGATATGCTTAATATGGCGTTGCTCAGTGATTTCTCTGCATGTCTGTTAGTACTTTTTGTCAGCTTTCCATACTATGAAGAATACTCACAATTTCTTAATTTTTCTCAAGGAAGAGCTTAAACGTTTTGCATCTCAGCTAACTGATACATAGATATTGTTGCATTATGCTTATGACTGGTAAGTCACGAAGTGGTGAGCATTAGGCATGTAATTTACACCATAAAATTTGGCTAATAATGTTCAACTTACTGTACCATAGATATTACTGCATATTCATATGGGGTTATAATATGTCAGAAGAACACTACTAATAATTTTATATCAAAATAGTTTAAAAGGATGATAAGAGTTCATTATTAAGACTAGCATAACTAAGGAGATTGCTTTGGTTCCCCGTTTCATGTAGGATAGCTAAGGGGATTGACTTTAGCTCCCTGATTCTAGCCATGATGATTAAGGGGATTTGTTTAAACACCCCATTTCATGTGGTATAGCTGATGTAAAAGGATTAGTTTTGGATTCCACTTGCACGTGGGAAAGCTAAGGGGATTAGCCTTAGCTTTTCATTCCATGACACAATAACTAAGGGCAATTGCTCTTGTTCCCAATGTGGTTGCATCAAGACTTTTCTTGCCTTTTCTGTTCTTGGTTCAGTTTCTTTTCCGCTGTTCCTACTGCCCAAAGTCATTTTACTTAAAGCTTTCTGCCTTGCAGTTAGAAGGCCCGTGGCCCATTCTGAACTTTTTATCCATTAGGTGAAATTAATGAGAAGTAATTAAATTCCATGTGTTTTTGTTCTCTTCCTCATTGAAACTCAAACATTAGTATTCCTAGTATTTCTTTGGATAAAATCAAGTGTAGGAATTGCCATAACCATCACACTGCTGATCAATGTAATGCAGTATTTGATTTCTGACAATGAACATGACCATGAGCTTCAGCTGTAGATGAAGGACTCGGAGGACTATTTACACTGCCTGTTGGCGCAAAGCTGCAGAGATTCTTGAGCAAGTCCAATGAAGGTATCACCTGAACCACAAGTAGTATAACCAATTCCGTATGGCACCAAATCCAAGCAAACAGGCACTCCAGAAGAGCAGGATTTGTTACCTAGTGAGCAAAGCCCTAGACTTGAGTGCTCTCAGAAACTCTCCTTGTGTTTCTGCATAGCGTTGCTTCTGTGAAAATACCAGTTCAGTAGAAAAAGCTCCGAGGCCTTTGTACCAAATTGCATTGTGCAGCTAGCACAAATTAATATTTTCAAACCACTTAGAAGCAAATGAGATGCCTATGTGTAAATTCAAAACAGGTACTTCATGCCCAGCTAATGAATTTATGTCTATTTTGTTAAATAAACCAGGATCTGTGCCCTGGCTTTGAAGGCAAGTGTCTCCACAAAGCCATTTTAAATACTTGCCCTTATCTGTGTCTCTATCTAGGGCATAAGTGGCTTTTAGTCTGTAAATATGGAAAGTAAGGAGCTTCTTTCTTTGACAGTCTGTTTTTATATCTTCTTTATTGTTATTTATTTGTGTAGTGGCAGTGCTTAAAAACTTAGGGGTTTTCTTGCCAAAATGCTTTAACATGCCCCTATCTTTAAAGGTATAGGTATTTCTTTTGAAGTATTGTGCTTAAAGTTAAAAAAGTGTTTAAATTCTGTGAAGAATTGGCCTTGTATATCCGTATTGTGTCAGAATACAAATGTATGTAAGCAATCAGGAAAAAACAGACGTTGGCTTTTAGTTTAATAACCATTAGCTCACTACAAGCCTCGTCCATACCACTTGCTGGAAGCAATCCCTGTCTGACATGCACTATCCAGATGCACCATGGCCAGAAAATATCTGCGGGAGGCGGTAGTTGGCAAAGACCAAAGCCACACTGGAGGCTCTGCTAACAAATAAGAAATATGGATAATAGTGTATCAGTGTTTGAGCTTCCCGGCCTAGCCCCATCTACTGTGCTAGTACACACATAGCCTTAGGGACAGCATTCTTAAGAGAATACTTGCAAAAACATGTGTTGTTTTTCAGTTTTGGGCCTCCACAATGGAATACAGCATAACTATTTCAGCAGCTACCTGCTGCTGTTACTAGCTGTCAGCTCAAAAGCTGGGTATTTCTATTACGTGTGCGATCACTTCAGTCTTACATATACGGTCACGATTGTATATGAACATGAGAGATGTGCGAATAGACATACACTCCTCTAGGACTGTGGGTACTTAGATCTGGTACACAGAGTTGTACAATTACCTATTTTGGGATTCAGTGCATTCTGGAATTTTTTTTGCTCTTTGTGCAGCTCAATAGAACTCAGTGTTTGAATTTGTCCCTTTAGTGCCTTAACTCAGCTTTAAATTTCCAAGGCTTTTTTGCTGTGACGTTGCTCTAAAAATAAAATACAACAAAACAATTAGAAAATAAAGCTGATTTTGTATGAATTTTTGCACATTTCTAAAGAGGAAAAAGGAAAATGTGATGGAGAAGTTCTTCCAGAAACACTAATCTGCCAAATACTGTATATCTTGAGCCTTTTATGGAATAGATAGTAGTATGTTAAGAAAAACATGCAGCAAACCACCTCAGTAAAAAATCAAATTCTTTATTATATATTTGAGGTAGCAGTGCTATGAGAAATTTGGCTTTAACTCAAGCCCAGGTGATTTACCCGCAGTATAGGGTCAGTGTCTGATGAAGATGAAAACAACTTAGATTTTTGTTTTCCTCAATTTGGGTCAGTGCAGGAAATTTCCTACGGGAAAATGTTTTGTTCTTTTGATTTATATACTGAAGACTGTTTCTAAGGGTGAAGGATTTCCTTCTTTGACTGCTGCAGAAGAGCCAGGGTAACAGGGTAGGAGTTACTGCAGTGCCTTTAATCTGAATATTGCTTCCTCACGGGAATCATCATGAATCTACAACCTGGTTGCCTGAGCTAGAGATCATTTATAATCTATGGTTTTTAAATTATATATTTCTTGACTCCCTTGGAGTAATGTAACTCCTGCATGTATTTTAAAGGTATGAATATACAGTAAAATATGGTACTAGGGATAACTAGTGATTCACAAGCAATGGGATAAATTTTGTGTAAGAGTAAAGCTTGGATCTTTATGGAGTTTTGAGACAGGTTTTTCACTGCTATCATATTTATGCCTTTTTGTGTAGTACTGTTGTGTATAGCAGGGCTTTTTTAAATTTTTGTCACATATGTTTTGTGCCCGCAGAGTTAGGGTTAGTCAGAAAAAAGACAGAACTTCAGTGAAGACAAATTTAGACATAGGAACATTTACCAAGAGTAATGAATTGTAGGGTTTTTAACAAAATGTCAAAAATAGGATAATAGCAGTAACTATAATACATGGTTATAGTCAGCTGCATTACATTATAGAGAGGAAAGAGGCCTAGAAAGCTTTTTTGGCTTTCATCCTCAGAAAAATGTTCTCTTTAAATGTTCCATTGAAAAGAAGTTTTTTTCTTTTCAATATCCTTCTTTTTCTTCTCTTTGCAAAATAAAGGAATTAAATATTAGTGATATGTTGCCAGTAAGCAGAAAAACCAACCTTATTGTGGTCGCCGTAGTTCACTTACCACCAACTCTTGCAAAGTTTCACAACAGAAATTTAAACTGAGACTTGACAGTTTTTGACAGCGGTACAAGAATTATTTAATATTTTTATGAACTGTAGTGGAAAATTGCCTAGCATTTTAGTGTTCTGTGAGCACTTCAATAAAACTTTATGATTTTTTGTGACTTGAACCTACATCCTGCCGGTTCACAGGATGCATAGACGTTCCAAATATCTAATTATATATCCTGGGTAAATATGATTTTTTTATTTGTCTTCTTGTAATGTTATGAAAATGTATATTATTAAGATTTTCTTTACGAGTATTAAAAGTCAGTTAGGGGATGCTTTTGGAAAGCTTTTAAATTTTAGCTAAATGAAATGGTTGCATTTAGAATGACATATCTAATTCCTTTTTAAAGTTGTCATTTTAAATACCACTATTGTAGGTGCTGTATAGAAGAACTGAAATATTGTCAAAGAAAAGTGCAGTAAGTGTTAAACTACTTGTTAAGAAACAGTACACTTTGCAGAAGCAACTATTTTCTGTGATTGTACTGAAAATGAAATGGATTAGCTGCTAAGTCATGATCTCATAATAAGGTCAAGGATAGCAAAGATAGGAAAAATGTTTCTGAAGATCAGTGAAATATCGTTTCTGTGCAATTCTGTGGGTGATTTTATACAGTTTTTCAGTTACTTTGAATAGAAACTTTTTCATTTTTTTTAATGTTTTGACTTCTTCAAATTTCAGTTCATTACAAGAGTGGAATGTTTTTTACTTATTTTTCATGCGCTTATATTTGCACTGATATTTCAAAGCTGGTTTATTTAAATGATATGTATTTCTTATAGTTCCTTGGCATAGGACATATAAATAGTGTTGACCAGTGTCATAAAAGTTGTTCTGCATCAACGGCATCACACGTGGATACCTTGGAAGTGGAATTTTTAGATACTGCATGGTTCATATGGCAAAGGAAACACAGCCCTGTAAAGTTCATAGCCTTGTGTGATACGATTTGTAATTACTTTCATTACCCTTGGGAATATGACATTAGAAGAATAATACTTTTATTCAAAATCTTAGTTTGTCTAAAATAATGCCACAGCTAATGCTGACTTACATGATATTTGAGACAGCAACTTTCTTAATCACAGGATTTTTAAAAATCCTTTTAAAGAGTAAAATACATTTTGAGGCCTTAAATTAAAGGCAAATGTAAAGTTCTTACCGTTCATGGATTTCCTTGCTCTTTTTCACTTATTAAACAGGGGACTAAATTTTACCACTTGCAGGTGAATGCAGGAGGAACAGGGAGACTGTCTTGGCTGACAGCTGAAAGTGCAGTACTTTTTGTATCTACACCTTGGTATAGATGCAGATGGCATCTGGCATACCTTACGGAACTCCTTGATCTAAAAATGTATGCAATATAGGCTAACAGGTATGTCTTTTGTACCTGCTAATGTCACAGACAGGGGTGATATGGACAGTATATGGCTCAGAAATGTGTGAAACCCTACAGAAACAGCAATAGCAAAAATCTCTGAACCATTGGTATATAGAAGTGACATACATTAAATGCTTCTTACCAAAAGTAAATTCACCTACCTAAAATGAGAATGGAGGCAGGACAATGACTACGAACAAAAGCAAAGGAAGTATTACAGTTAACTGCCTCTGGAAGTAGAGCACAAATATTTGGGCCTGTGTTTATGGACTAAATATATGCTCACTTGGGACCACGCTGGGCATTTAGCTTAATCTGTAGATTTGCGCAAGGGACATACTGCATTTTCTATTGCAGATGGAAGCATGACAGAACAGGGTTTTTATGCATGTGGAAAAATCAGAATCTTTAACTTCAGATATGGCTTTTTTAGTACATTTAAGGTTTACAGTATGCATCCGTGGATCTGACTTACTGTTTGCCTTGGATGGGGGCTACACAGCCAAAGGACATTTTATCAGAAATCTAGTTACGCGAGTGTTGCTCAGAGTGCAACATATTAAGGACAAGGCAATTCAATAAAAAGTTTTAGCTGAAAATTAATTTCCATGTCCGTAACATTTTTAAACAAAATTAAATATTAAGGCTTTTCTTTTTAAGTTAATTGATAGTTTGACATATTTGATAAAAAAGGAAGCTCAATCTAATTTTAAAGACACAATAGACAAATGACATAAATAATAAGTTTTTCTGTTCTTGGGATCTGATTCTAATTTGAGAATTCTGAAGGGCATCTTCTTGTCCCCTGTAGAAACATTGTGCATTCTTTTCTATCCCAAACACAATGAAAATAGTCTTCAGGCTATGTGACAATATATTTTGTATATCTGGTATCATACCTTGTTAAAGAGTTGTTGGAAAGTTTAGACCTCAGCTACCTAAGAGAAAAACTAAAACTACACAAAAGTACTAAAGGAATTTTGCTTTGTGAGTCCTGGAATTAGGCAAGAATAAAGGAGTGATCAACACATGCCACATTTTTACTCGGATTTTCTTTGTAGACAGATAATAAAATACATTTTCCAGCAGAAAATTCACAATGTTGTAGTTAATCGTGAGTATTTTCACTTTTGTCACTTTCAGTTTAAATTAATTAAAATACTGTGTTAAGTGCAGAGAGCATTTGTTTAATTAATTAGTTGCTGACTTGTTAATAGTGGTAATGGTATTTCAATATATGAATAACTGTAGATTGTTCTCTATGATCACGCACGTCTTGATATGTGCTGAATTTTAGAAATTACTATTCTGTCCCAATTGTTGTAACTCTAGCTTTTTTGCACCCTGCTGTCTCGCAAGTTTTCTGGCTGCATTTGTCAGTTCATTTGGCTTCCTTCTACTCCTTTCCAATCTGTCAGCAGGCTTGCAACATTTTCATTTCTGCTAGCTGCATCAGTTAGATTCCCCTCAGTGTTCAATCTGTTCTGCATTCATTTTGCCACGTTCTGTGCTGAATTTGTAATTGTGTCTAGAAATAGTAACTGACAGTTGGTCAGTTGGAAAATGGGACAACTAAGAAATTATGATGACATTAGTTTTATGTACTTAAAACAAAAATGATAAATCGTATATAGGATGATTTAATAATAAAGTACTTTATTTATGCCAACAGTGTTATGACTGAATTTTCTGAGTCAAGTGAAATTTTGCTTATTTAGAAAATATTAATACCTTGTAATTCATATACGTGGTCTCCGTCTTTGGACTTTCATCACCATCTGTAAAATATCCCACACTACAGCTAGCCTTCGAGATGTCATGATCCCAGTTATCAAACACTGAGTCAGGATTTGCTCTAGTCTCCCATGTCCACATCATCTAAATTTAGGCTAACTGGGAGGTATTTTGTTGACTATGTATGTTTATATCGCTATATCAGTTGATTGTGGTTTTGGATTTGCATGCCAGCTGAGCCGGTCCTGTCATCAGTATGTCATCTTAGTGCAGTATTAGAGTATCGTGCAACTCTGAGCACTGGAGTTCTTTTTCTTTATTCATAGGCATAACGTTGAAGTCTTCAACTTGCAAAAATACATATCAGTTAATATCTTCAAAGCATTGTAGATACTAAAAAAAAAAATAAATTAAAAATTTGTGCTTTCAAAACAATACAAAACTGACCAACTCCCCTGAAACAGCCCTTTGGCCTTCCTCTGTGTAAGTGCATATTGAAAACAAATACACTTGTTTCCAACTTGCAAGGATTTGGAAACAGAGAAGCTTGTCAGTTTAGCATAGTGACTCTATGTTATAGCATCTACTATTGCAATCTTAAATGCTTCTTTATTACAACTATGCATTTGTGTTAAGAATATGTCAGCGAATGAATACTAAAATGCTGCCTAGGAAATTTTTGAATAAAAGATGTGCTCAGATTGTTAGTTAGGAAGGCCTTTTGCATGAAAGCTATGCATTACAGTAATTGCTTTAAGAAACAGGAATTAGTAAGAGAGTGCATCATTTTTTAGGTCATGTTAACCAGGTAATATTGCATGTGTTGAATTTGGGAGTCATTAAGAATAACTGGTTTTGGACAGATGTTCAAGGACTGAGATTAACAAACTAGAGTTGTTGACAACTAGGCAAGCACTACTGTAGTTTGAATGATGAAATCTGAAAGAAAGAGACAATATAGGGATTTTGAAGATGCCATCATTTGAGGAGAAAAAAAAAGAAAAAAAAAATGAGAGGCATAATGTAAGAGTCTTTCTCAACAGATAATAACATGATGATTTCTTTAAAGTTTGTGAATTATGAGGTCATCTCATCTTGTTACGTATTGCTGTTACTTTCTTGTGTTATGTATGACTTCATTATCAAATATAGACATGCATTAGAATTCTAGTTTTTCTTCATGGGTAAAATCAGATAAAACACATCATGCCAAATGTTTACCAGGTATCTGAAGTGCTTCAGAAGAATTGCGTCTATGATATAACTAAATTGCCAGGAAAGCGAGTAAAGATAATCACTGTAAGTAATCTGGAAGTGCATGAAAGTGACATAGGACAATTGGTAAAATTGATGCAATATAGATTAGACACGAGTTTTATCACTATTTCAAAATGTCAAAGTATATTACTGTGCAATGGAATATACTGGTCTGAAAAGTACACAACGACGTTTCATTACAATATGAATTTAATAAAGCTTAGTAGCTGAGTGTACTTTCTATATAAATTTGACAGACCCATTGCTATTTGGGAGACAATTTGCATCAAAAAAATCAATAAAGAATGATGGTAAGGTTTAGTGTAGTATTGCTTCAGATAGTCTAGGTGATATAATACACAGCAGAAATCTTTCAGATCAGTAAAATAGATCTTTTGACAGGTAACTCAAAATTTATTTGGCACAATGCAGTTAGGTGCAAGTTAGTAAGTTTGGTCCATTCATAAATTTAAGGGACTATTAGCAATTATTAGGAAAAAAGTTATAAATTCAAATTTATGTATCCTGTCTCCTACCAAGAAAAACGAGACAGTGTTCCCATGTTGAGTGATATGATAAAAAAAGACTACTACTTTTGCAAGAGCTAAGCTGGAAGGGTTGCAGGTAGCTTGGAAGGCAGGATCTTAACAAACTGAAGTGGTCTCAAAAATTATCTGAGCTTATTTTTTAAAATAAATCAAGAAATGAGATAAAATGCCACAGATGTGATAATACATCACAGAAATTTTGGCAAAACTAGGCATAACTGACACTGCCTGAATGTCAGGATTGCTTCGAGTCTAGCACAATTTAACCGATACATCACATCACCCTGACCTAATATACAATGCATTATTTATTCAAAACATCTATATTACTCATAAATGTATCTTAATTTAGTATGTTTCTTACTGGAGTTTACATGTATTTTAAACTACTTCGCTGTTTTAGAGAACTGTTTAAGCATTTGAGTTGATAGTAGTGATAGGGAATTTTTCCAAGCATGCGTTTTGTAGAACTCGAACAAAATGTGCTATCAATTTGCTGGTCAACAGGTCTTCAGTTAAGTAAATGTTATGATTGTACCTCTATATCTTTTGGGCAGGCATATGAGGAAGGCCTTTCAGATAGGATTTAGTGATATGCGATCTGAATCACCATAGCTTCTGGCTTCAGAAACTGCTGGAATAGCTTGTGTTTCCCTAAAAAGCACCTACAGAAATAAACTCTTTGTGGTAAACATTTTGCATGTGGTTCATTTAGATCGGCTTTTGTAACACATCACTAAAAACCTTTGAATTTATTCTTTTGTCTTTTTCCATTGTAGCTTAGAGAGTCCCCTTTTCCTTTACAGGTGTAATGCTCTTCTGATTGAAAACCAAAAGTAGAGATTGAAGTAGTGTCTTACAAGGAGGTACTGTTTGTGTTCTTTGCAGTTTATACTGAACTATTTTGCCCCAGGCAAGACAGCATTATTCTGTTGTTAGTCATTGTACTGACTGAATACTTTCCAGCATTTAATTTATACATTACCAACAGGTCATTCAGTAAGTAGCTCCTGCACAATGTTTCTAAAGTGTTAAGAAAATAATTGCAAATTTAGATTAAATAGGGAAATACCTTTTCTTATTGGTACCTTGTTTGTTACTGTAAGTGGATCCATCAGATACATGAATTTTTGAAATATGTTTTAAAAATACAGTTAGGGGCTTGTTTTATTTACTCAAAGGTAAATACAAACCATCTTTCTCTACTTCTCTCTTGCTTTATTCCTGTTAGAATCTTCAACTCAAAGTCCCAATACTCATACTTTCTTCAATACAATTTTGAAATTTTATCACTATGTATAGTAGTTAAAATTCTTTCTTAGCTTGTTTTTGGTAGTTATAGACTGTCTCCCAGTGGATGTTTTGTTCGTATTGCCAGTTCAAGAAAGAAAAATACATAGGAAATAAGAGAGAGGGAAGAGGACTTGATCAGGAACTAAATTCAGTAGTTTTCCTTTTAATTAAGACAGGATCAGCACACCCCAGCAACATGAACAGTCCTCTGTTATACAGTAAGCAATGGATGCAGTTAGGAAAGGTTTTGTTTCTCCACTACGGTGGCCCACATGTTACTATTCTTTTTTTTTTTAACTACAGATTAAACAGAATTTAATGCTCTTGCTTTCATGATACCAGTCTATTTAGGAAAAAAATCTTAATTTGTAATCAGATAGGAAGTTCAAAAAAGGAAACATATCTGTTTGTATTTTCTGTCAAAAATCTATGGAGGTGTCATGTTTTAACCCCAGCCAGCAACTAAGCACCACGCAGCTGCTTGCTCACTCCTCCCACAGCAGGATGGGGGAGAGAACTGGAAGATCAAAAGTGAGAAAACTCATGAGTTGAGATAAAGGCTGTTTAATAGATAAAGGAAAAGCCACACATGGAAGCAAAGCAAAACAAGGAATTCATTCACTACATCCCATTGGCAGGCAGGTGTTTAGGGCCATCCCCAGGAAAGCAGGGCTCCAGTTAACTCATTTTTCCTATTGTCCCTTTCTAGCTATGATTAGTCAGCTAATCTCTTATAAGTCAAATGGCAAAAATGAGTCATGAGAAATGGTTTAAAGGGCAGACAGCCTAATTATTTCTATAGGCACACAACAGTAGACACAGTAATAAAGAAGGAGATGCAGAGTTCTGATAGGGTTTAAACAAAGAAAATAAAAAGCAGTAAAGATGTTTAGGGAGGGGCAGCATGGCCATAGCAACAGTCAATTACAAAAAGGCTATAGCAGTCATATTTTGTATAGAGGGCTTGTAGAAGCGAGAATATTCCTTCCTACGAGACAAGTTTGAAAGGTCAGAAGACAAAGGATCATGCCTGTGATCTTTAGGGAAGAGATCAACAATTGAATGTGGTCACATGACTTCCAAGTGACAGATCCTGTCACTGATAAGAGGAAATGGCATATTCTGTTTTGACAATGCTAAGATTGGCAAAGGCAATGCCAGGAAGTCAAGCAACAAAACTCACAAAATCATAAAACTATAGAATAATTCAGGTTGGAAGGGACCTTTGGGGGTCCAACCCATTGCTCAAAGCAAGCTAATTTCAAAGTTAGACCAGGTAGCTTAGGTTTTTTTCCAGGCAAATGTTGAGGATTTCCAAGGATGGACGTTCCTCAGTCTCTCGGCAGCCTAATTCAGCACTTGACCATCTTTGTTGTGAACATTTTTTTCTTTATATCTGACCGGAGTTCTCATTGCTGCAACGTGAGGTGGTTTCCTTGTGTCCTTTCACTGTGTGCACAGCAGAGTCTGGCTGTGACTTCTCTGTTACCAGGCGTTAATTAGCTGCAGACAGCAGAGGAGACACACCCTTAGTGTTCTTTCTCAGGCTGAACACAGCTTCTCCTTACACCTCGTGCTCCACCCCCATCACCATCTTGTTGAACCTCTAGTAGACTCACACCAGTTGTTCTTGTACTGAGAAGTCACATTCAACTTGTTGTCCACCAAGACTCCCAAACCTTTTCTGCAAGGTGGATTTCTGACCAATCAATCCTCAACCTTTACCACTACATAGGCTTATTCCCTTCCAGATGCAAGATTTGTCAGTTGCCTTTCTTGAACTTTCAGAAGTTTCTGTTGGTCCATTTCGCAAAATTTCTGTGAATGACAGCCCTGCTCTCAATATATTTTTCTTCCTCTGCCTGAGTGTCATATGCAAACTAACTATGGGTTTGTTCCAATCTACCCACAGATGCAAGGGCAGGCCATACCAAAAGTCTAGATAAAGTCAAGGTAAACAATAACCACTGCTCTTCCCTTGGCCACACACTCACTCATCTCATCATAGAAGTCAATCAGGGTGATCAGATGAAATTTGCCCTTGGTAAATCTGTGCTAGGTGTTCTCAGTCACGTTATTCTCCTTCATGTGCCGCCTTTGAGAAAGATTTGCTCCATAATCCTTCCAGGGACAGAAGTTAGGCTGACCACTCTGTAGTACCCAAAATCTTTCTTTTATGCCCTTTTTGAAGATTGATGGGCTTTTTCGAGTCTGAGATCAGACTTTGCCAGTAGAGACTGAGGCAAAAAATGTAGTAAGTACCTGAGGTTTTTTCATGTTATTTGTTCTCAAATCCTCTGCCTCATTGAGCCGTAATCCCACATTTTCACATTTTGTAGCCAGTGTACCTAGAGGAGGCTTTATTGTCACCTTTTACATCCCACTCCAGGTTTATCTGGGCTTTAGATTTCCTAATTCTGTTCCTACATACCCAGGGTATGTATTCCTACATACCCCTTCTGCTTTCTTCTCAAGATGGCTTGACCCTGTTTCATTTTCCATACACTTCCTTTTTGTGTATGACCTCAGTTAGGAGTTCCCCAGTTCCATGTTGACTTTCTGCCATGCCTGCTTGGCTTCTTGTGCATTGCGACAGGACCTTCCTGTGCTTAAAGATCAATCAACCAAATATTGGAGACCAGTCTAGAATATTTAGGCAGATTTGAGTCATGTAAAGGTGAATGAAAAACATTTTTGCCTAGAGGAGTAAGCTGAGAAAAGCAAAGCAATTTTTCTATATCTTATCTGCAAACATTTAATGAGTTAAACTTTTGTACAAGCCCTTGGATAAAAAAATGTTCTAACAAATTAGTTTGACCTGCACCAATAACCTGAACAGACAAGTTTTCATGCTCATTATCTGTGATACAGTAAAAGGAAACACAGTATAAAATTTTTACGCTTTTAAAAGCTAAGTAGAACTGCAGCTTAAGAGGGAGAGAACACATAATAATAATAATATTTATTATTATTTCTCACACAAATCACTGAACACAATGCACTGTGTTATTTTTATCACAGAAAAAGCAGATCCCACTTACTATTTTCAGCAGCAGCTGAACTTACTCAGAGGTTGCAAGAGAAGTGTTTTCAGGCTGTTGGAATCTTCTTTGTCACTTGTTCTCAATGTTAAAGACTGATTATAATTTTGTTTTAAAGTAATCTTTTGATTTTAAAATTCTACAACAATATAAGGACATGTACATGTGCACAAATATATGTAACAACAAAAAATGTCATTATGATGGAATTACCTGTATGAAATTTATGGCAGGGTTTATAACAGCCACTGGAAAATACACTGAAGTGTTCAATATTTCCTATTAGGCTTTCCTACTTCATTTCCTGGGCATGCGAGGGTTCAAATGTTATCCCCTTGGTCTTTTTCTTTAAATTTACACTTTAGACAATTTACACTTTTCTCAAAAATGTCCTCTGTTGTTAGTTAAAACTTTACTTCTTGCTACGTCTGCAGCATCTATCCACAGAGCTGCAGTTTGCTGTTCCACAGACTATTCAGAGTGTGTTCAGGTGTCACAAGAGCATCCTGGCTTGTATCAGAAATAGTGTGGTCAGCAGGACTAGGGAGGTGATTGTCCCCCTGTACTAGGCACTGGGGAGGCCATGCCTCAAATACCGTGTCCAGTTTTGGGCCACTCACTACAGGAGGGACATTGAGGTGCTGGAGTGGGTCCAGAGAAGGGCAGCTAAAGCTGGTGAGGGGTCTGGAGACCAAGTCTTTATGAGGAACAGCTGAGGGAGCTGGGGCTGTTTAGCCTGGAGAGGAGGAGGCTGAAGGGAGACCTTATCTCTCTCTACAACTACCTGAAAGGAGATTGTAGCAAGGTGGGGATGGGTTTCTTCTCCCACGTAATAAGTGACAGGACAAGAGGAAATGGCCTCAAGTTGCGCCAAGGAAGATTTAGATTAAATATTAGGAGAAATTTCTTGACTGAAAATGTTGTCAAGCATTGGAACAGGCTGCCTAGGGAAGTGGTAGAGTCTCCATCCCTGGAGGTATTTAAAAGATGGGTAGACGTGGTACTTAGGGGCATGGTTTAGTGGTGTTTTTGGCAGTGCTAGTTTATCAGTTGGACTTGATGATCTTAAAGCTCTTTTCCAACCTGAATGATTCTATGATTCTATGATAGTAGCACTTATCAAACCAATTTACATCACAAACGTACAAAACAGAGTTTAAGAAAGATGGCAGCAAATATACTAAGATATTCCCAGGTGGACTAGAAACATGGTCTTGAGAAAAAGTAGAAAGATTTTTTTGAATGAATGCTGATTAACTGGGTGCTTTAGAAGAAAGACAGTATCTTCTGTTTCTTGATTATACCTTCATCCAAAGAAACAATGTTCTTTTCTGTCTTTTGAAAAAAAGAAGTTATACATCAAAGAAATAATTAACAGTCTGTATGAACTACTACGCTGTCTAGCAGGAAAATACTGACATTAAGAACTGTTAATACAGATAAATATTAACCATTTGAAGTTTTATGGTCAAGGAATATAAATAATCTAACTAAAATTACTGGTTTGGGGACCTGGATACTGAAATTTCATTTTACCAAAAGAAAACCTCATTGGGACACTTAGAGATGTTGTATTTTTCCAGGAAAGGAATAAGTTAGATGTGAAATATGATGTATCTGTTGCCACCATTAACATACAACTAAGATCTGAAAACTAGAATGCTCAATTTCAGTTAAACTGAAGATTTTCCATGGCTGATGTCAGAGGTTGACAAGTGTCTTGTTCACTCCCTTTTTCTTGATTTTTTCAGTTCTCTGTTATCTAGTGACACACACTGACGTGGATTTCTGAAATAAATTAAAAGACCATTAAATTTTAGTTCAGCTAGTAATATGTACTCTCAGCGGCATGAAAAATTTCACTGTTGAAGTTTAGTGAGTAAAATAGAAATAAAGACCTTTTAGTCTATTACTGGAGGTAGGATCTAAGGCTGTTGTACAAAATGCAGAAGCTCTAGATTATGCAAACCAAAACTACAACATGGGTTCATTGCAGTCATTATTTCCTTTCTACTAGCTGAAGTATATTTTGTATTGGCTGACTGGTTCCCAAATAAAGTTAATTGAGCCATAATGTTAAATGAAACAGTGTATCAGAATCAGAAAACTGATTTTTCATAGTAAACACCGAGTTAGTACATGATTTGAATTATAGTACCTGGAGTTTAAGTTTGGTTAGAACTTTGTGACTTACTACATGGAGATTGAAGTGAGATTTAAACTGTGATGTGACTTATCTCGCAATCTATAAAATCTGTCCAAGAGAGAAAAAAAATTAAGTATTAATGACTCTTTTATTTCTGGTGGCTCTCAGAAAAGAAGAGTTTAATTTTTTAGTTTCTCTGTGTTAGTTTGGTATCCCCACACTGTCTTTGTATCCAACTTGGGGAATTATAGTCTAGAGGACTGACTACCATATGGGTGAAAAACTAGCTGAATCATTGGCTTCAAAGGGTACCTGATAAGAGTTCAAAGTCTACCTTGAAAGTGCTTACAAGTGGAGTTTCTGGAAGGCCTGTCCTGGGACCTGTCCTATTAAATATCTTTATCAATATCTTGGAGGAGGAGATGGAATGTACCCTTATAAAGGTTGTGAATGACACCAAATTGTAGGGTGCAGTTAGTATTTTTGAGGGTAAGATTGCAATTCAGAGGGACCTAGGCAAGTTAGGGAAATGGACTGATAGGAACATTGTGAATTTTAACAAGGACAAAAGCGAGGTTCTGCAGCTAGGATGGAGTAACCGCTTGCAACAGTACAAGCAGAGTACTGACTGATTCGCTAGTAGCTTTGCTGAAAAGGACTTGCCAGTCCTGGTGGACAGCAGGCTAAACGGGAGCCAGCAGCGTGCCCTCACAGTGCTGAGTGCTAACAGCATGTGCGGTTGTCATGGTTTCTGCTGGGATAGAGTTGACTTTCTTACTAGGTTTCTTACTAGCTATGTTTTGTATTTCATATGAAATTAGTGTTGATAAAACACTGATGGTTTTGGTTGTTGCTAAGCAGTCAAGGCCTTTTCTTCTCCTCACGCTGACCACCCTGACAGCGAGTAGGCTGGGAGTGCACTGGGACAGCTGACCCCAGCTGACCAAAGGAGTATTCCATACCATATGATGTCATGCTCAGTATGTAAAGCTGGGGGCAGAAGGAGGAAGGGGGGACATTCAGAGTTATAGCATTTTGTTTTCCCAAGTAACCATTACCTGTGATGGAGCCATGGTTTCCTGGAGATGGCTGAATGCCTGCCTGCCAATGGGAAGCAGTGAATGAATTCCTCGTTTTGCTTTGCTTGCATGCACAGCTTTTGCTTTACCTATTAAACTGTCTTTATCTCAACCCATGAGTTTTTTCTCACTTTTATTCTTCTGATTCTCTCCCCCATCCCAACTGTTGGGGAGTAAGCAAGCAGCTGCGTGGTCCTAGTCGCTGGCTGAAGTTAAACCATGACAGATGTATTAACAGGAGCATAGCCAGCGGTGATGATTATTCCTCTTTACTTAGCACTTGTTAGACCCTGACTGGAATACTTTATCCAGTTTTGGGCCCCCGGTACAAGAAAGATGTTGATTAACTTGAGCATCTGGCAGGTCACCAGCATGGTTATGCCCTTTCAAAAGACATTGAGGGAAGTGGGTTTGTTTAGCCCGCAGAAGGGAAGTCTCTGGGAGGACCTAATATCAGCCTGCCAGTACCTACAAGGGGAAAACGACAGAGCCACACTTCTTACTGGCATGCACAGGAGGATGATGAGAGACAGTGAGCATAAAATGAAATGGGGAAATTCTGACCAGGTATAAGGAGGAACTTTTTCTCCCTGAGGACGATTAAGCAACGGGACTGGGTGGCCAGAGAGGCTATGGATTCTTCATCTTTGGAGGTTTTTCAAGACCTGACTGGACAAAACCCAGAGCAATGTGGTCTGAATTCAGTCTTGATCCTAGTTTGATTTAAAGGTTGAACTAGATGACTTCCCAAAGTCTCTTTCACATGGATGACTCTATAATTAATACATTAAAAAGAAAAATATTTCTAACTGCATTAACTCATTTTGATCTGTTTAAGGAAAGTTGTTGGCAGTTCTTCTCTATTCTTTTGCCTCCAGAATGAAAAAGCTGGATGGAAGCTAAGCATTTTTTTTCAGCCTTGGTATTATCGGTGTAAATTTCATTAAATTTCTCTGATGCCATGATGTGTAGTGTTTAAAGTTTCAGAGATATCTGAATGAATACATATAATGACTGAAAGATGTTTTGACCCAGTGGCCCAACAGCATTTGGGAACAAATACCTCATTTTAACAAATATGATATATAATAGTAAAGTACATTGTCACATATCCTTGTGGCAAATTGCTTATTTTTCACATCTTTGTAAAACATTTTCTAGCTAACATCATTGACCCTCTTGGGCTTTTTTCTTATCAAGATGACTTGATGTAAAGCTTGTGTTCATTATCTTTCTTAAAAAGGAATTTGAGAAAGATACAGAGTTTGAGCATTAAAAAAATAAAAATTGACACTAAAGATTGTCCTTGCAGCCTAACAAATCCACTGTACTGGCTCTGAGAATTAACTTCTTAGTGTAAGATGCTGTCTCGATCAAGTTAAGATGCTTTTGCAATTTTGATTCTAAATAGCATAATAGGAGGCAATTCCAGAGAACAACGTATTTCAGTTGGAGTGAATTTCTCTCTAGACTCTATACCCCAGCGAGATCTACATGTCATTTCTCTTCAACATAATCTCAAGTTTGAGGCTGTGATACATATCCTGTGGACTTTGACTGTATATTAGAGCATCAGTTAGGAAGATTTACTGCAGTATTATTATTAACTTTATTAACTTACTAAGTTTCTCACAGTCATTGCTTTGGAGCAGCTTTACAGTAACAGGGGGATCTCAGTGTACCTATGCCAGCAGGGCTTGGTGTTCTGGGAGATGTGTTCTCCTCCTGTGTTCCATGGATTTCCACTCTGTCACTCCAGAAGGGTTCCGCGTACCTGATAGTTCTGTAAAGTAAATGGGTTTTAACCTCTTAGGCTTACTGAGATCAAGGTAATGCTGATAAATAATGCCAAATTCTTCCCATGAAAAGGATCAAATCATAGTTGGGAAATGCAGTATAAAAGTGCCTTATCTCACTCAAGCTACCTCGGGGTCAGCCAGTAGTGGACCCATATTTGGAATTAAGAAGCTCTTAAAGCTTAAGAAAGCTTTTTATTTCTCTTCCATTCTCACATCATTACACTCTGTGTAATGATCTGCCTCTTTATAAGAAGTCAGTTTTTGCAATTACTGATAGTATACTCAGGATTCTAATTTGACATTTTTAGAACAATATTTATTGTAGTGAGAACTTACATGGGGAGCATTTCTTTAAAGAGCAGCACTAGATAGTTTTATGGGAAAACTGGTTTTACTGCAAGAGTTCAGAAAATTTAATCAAAACATCTGATATATCGTAATAGAGACTTTTCTCAATGTAACTTAATCCTTTTGATCAATGGCACATGAATAGTTCTCTATTTCACAGGATCATAAAAGTGATTCCCCCCCACTTCAATTGAAACACACTTTCAAGTATAAAGCTGGACATACTGTTTCAGACCACTGTCAGCAACCATTTTCTTTCATCAGAGGCTCGGGGATGCCAAGGGAAACTGAAGGAAGATCTGCAAATGGGAGCCAAGAGTGACCGCAGGCGTTCCAGCAGAGGTTGCAAAGAGCACATCACGTGTAGCTCACAACTGTAGCATTCTACGATTCTATGATTCATTCAGGAAGACTTTTAGAGATACGGTGTCAAAAGTGAAACATGCATATCATGAGAGCTTTAAATTACAACCGCTGCTTTCAGATTTTCTTCAGCCACAGTAAACAGGCGTCACATCTATACTCACAAAGAAACAGACACTGGCAGTGAAGTATACTGACTTAATTTGAATTAATGCAGATAAAAATTTCCCTTCCTCGTTTGATTTGAGATGCACTTGCAAGTCCACATGTTTAATACAAGAACATGAGTAAAATGTGGTTGTTTTCCAGTGGTTCTTCTCAAAACAAATGCTTCATGCGAATATTTCTGACAGAAAGAAAATGTGAAAGTAGTTTGGCCCATATAGAGAAATACAGATTTCAACTTGCTTCCTAAAATTCTAATAAAAATGCTAACATTTGTGAGAAATGATGCTCCAGCATGGCTATGTAACAAGTTTTTATAGATGATTTAGTGCTTTTGGGTAGAATAGGTGGATTAGATATGTATGCCTTGTAATATTTTAATCTTTTCATTTTATTTCCAGATATTGTAAAAGAATGAGAAATGAGATATATGTGTAAATGGAAAACAGGCTTTATTAAAAGTTTACCTTTCTGCAAAGAACAGTGTGTTTAAAACTTTTCTTTCCTTATAGGTGATGGGCCAAATCTTTTCAAGTTAGGCATTCTAGTGAGTTGTGGGAAATAAAGTGCAGTAAAGGACAAAGCTTCATAAGAGGTGGGAGATTACTGCAGATCTGTCACAACTTGAAGTCCGTACCAGACCTTCTCTGCTGCATTTGATGTTGCTATTTCCCATCCCATTGAAGTGAGGGACAACGCTGGATTTGTTCACTTACGGAATGAGTGTTTTCCATATTGAGAAAAGCATGAGCATTAATGTGCGGAAAGAGTTGTATTTAAATCTGAATGCCCCATACTCAATTGCAGGTAAAATAACGAACTTTTTTTTCACTGTGATTGGATGTATCATGTCTTTGGCAGTGTAATATATTCAGTTGAGCAGAGAACAAATCTTGAGAATTTGATCCTAGAAGGCATAATTTGCACCAACGTTAACAAGTGGAGCATAAAAAACCCTTGCTCACTCAAAATAGAGTTCACTGAAAGCCTCCCAACTGCAAGGCAACAGGCCATAGGCCTTAGTGGGGTAGTGTCTCCTTTCAGATGTCATCTCTAATTATGGAATTCTGCTCTCAGATTTTGATGCTGAGGGTATAGGATGGCTATTGTGAGAGTGATGTAGGTGAAGCAACTGGTAAGAGATGCATTATCACTCCATATAAAGTATAAGTACTGTTATTAAGGTGATGTTATTATGGGTACATAAATTAGACAAAGCATGTAGGTGGAGGTCATTTAACTCATTAGACTGCTTCAGCACACAATCTTTAATGCACAAAAGCCTTTCTTCTGGTCTGCTTTAGACAGAGAAGAAAACTTATCTGCTTTTTCCATGATATCAGTTAGTCTAGTAAAAGCTATAACCTCCAATCAACAAAGCTTTTGATATCCATGGAATAAAATAGTTTACCTCAACATGTAAAAGCGCAAGCAGCTAAACAATAATATAAATTGTATGCAAATTTAAAAACTTCTAAAATCTTAAAAGCACAATTATTGCAAATCCTTAAAATACAACAGTTACTAAAATACTATTTGTCTAGAGAAATTAGTTAAGCACTGGATAATTAAGAGTACATTAGGAATATTGTTTCCAACAGTATTTTTATTCAGAATTTAATAGAATCTCTCAACTTTGCATACTTTGGTAGGAGTAAATAAAAATGCAAGTTTCAACATGTGCAATGGTGTGATCTAATTTGCATAAAATGCACATTTATAATAAAAGTCTAGAGCTGCACAGGAGCAACTAAGGCTGTGTTGTAGATAATGAAATCTTTAGCCTAAGTTCATTTAAATATATGGAAGATTTATAGAAATAATTAAACAACTCAAGCTATTCCACAGATCCGCACCCCTGTGAGATGTAACCAAGTTATACAGAATCTGCAATTCTGTATAACTTAGGGCAGTGTGAGATCAACAAGTCCTTCACATTTCCATTCAATTCAGTGAAAGCTGAGGCCATGAAATGTGCTGATTGTGGGAACACGAGGACCACATATAAAAAGTTTTTGAACAACTGTCCTTTTAATTTCCTGTTTTATTAACATAGCTTGGAAGAAAATGAAAAAGCTGATTAGATATAATTTAGCAGATGTGCGTGCAGGCACAGTAAAATTATTTATGTGGTCCCTTAGCAGACACAGACTTGAAAGAATTGAGGAAGGAGTTGAAGCTATTTTCAAAAAGTATGTGTCAGCCTGTAGTAATGAGCAAAGTTTCATTCAAATTTGTATGCTTCTTATACTAGTATTTCTGTTATGTTTTACTAATACTGTGCGTATCTCAGTGCAGGGGATGCTCTTTAGACATCTCAATGATCACAAATTAATGTTGTGTATCTCTGACATGAGGCTGAGTATAGTGCTTCAATCTATGTAATAAAGTAAAATTAAAATATCTTAAACATTCTGTAAATTTGTAACACAGTAATTTTATGAAAATTCAAGAACCTTTGGCATCTCCAGTAATATTTTTCCTCTTTAGCTGTTTTTACGTAGTAGTTTAGGAACTGTTTACTTATAAATGCATACTTCTGTGGCTCAATTTATAAATGTAAACGTCTCTGACCATCTTAGCAAAGACTGCAGCAGTCTGATTCTGATTTCTGAGGAAAGTCAGTAGGAAGAGATAAAGAAAAAGGTCATACTGTCTTCCGCAAATCTGTGCCCACCGCGAGTGCTCTCTAGAATGACCTCAGTACCCAGGTTGGTAGTTACTATGAAGGAAATGTATGTTCAGAATAGCACAAATGAAAACATTTACATGCAAGGAATAGAATTACTGTTTAGTCTCTAAAATTCATGGCAGTTTATGAAAAAATTATCTTTGCTACAATATATAGTCAGCTTAATGGAAAGCGTACCTGCCCATTAGTTTGAGAAACGTAAATCCATATGTAGCCACAGCATTTCTTCGAAAGTCACTCCCCAGAAGGAAATGTGAAATGCCTGACAGCAACCTCTTGTCTAATGCCTAAATCTAGCTGGAGCAACACTTGAGGTAAGTGCTTAACAGTGGAAGCCCAAAGCTGTTTTTGAGTTTTCTTCATGCCAGTGTTACATATGTGTCATAGCATACACTAAATCAGGAGTATGTGGCTTTAACAATATTGTTTTCTTATCCAAATAAGGAAAAAATCTTTCTTACTTGTCCTTGGAATACTCCATGGCCCAAACAAATTACTTAATGTCATTCCAGTTCACTTATGAAATGAGGCTGTGTAATCAAGTATACTTTGGAAAAAAATGACACAGGCTGATGAAAACACATAAGGCATTTCAACAGACTGTCTTGTAACCTGTTTTACTTAGCTGTGATGAAGAATATCTTTTGCCACAACAGTGTACTGCTAATCTCTCAAATCAATGCTTCCTATGCAGTAAAGCTTCCATCAGAGATCTAATCCTGTTCCTATTTAAGTCAGTGAGAAAAATTGAATAGGTTTAAGGCCAATATATGCAGAGAGCTATGTATTCTCTGTAAATAAACAGACATTCTATTTGTAATCAATCACAGGGCAAAGAGCAGCAAATATTAGGAAAATATATACAGATAATTTGCTTCTGTTACTGTATATTAAGCCTGTGATTTTACTGGCTTAAGACTTGTAGTTCATAATAGTAGATAACACTGAAGGAAATGTTGCAAGGACAGAAAAGTGATTTTTGTATATTGCAATACTGCGTGTCCCTGAAGAATAGAATGTGGTAGAAGAATAGAATGTGGTAGGAAGACTCCCTAGAGTTTGTGTTTAATCCAGTAACCAACTGGTAGCTACACATACTATTTAATTCTTTGTCTGATAACTTTGGAACATCTATTCTGTTTTGACTCCTAAAAGGTACAAAATATTTTGAAGATTTTTCTTTCTAGTTACTAGCACAATAAGATGACAGGAAGTTAATAGTGAATTCATACAGCGTTGGCTCAAATCGCGTTTTTTCCATTTGTGATCTTGTCCCAGTATTTAGAATACCAAGCCTGGTTTTCAAAATGTTAATGCATTGAAAATGGTTAAATATGTTGATAGAGTGTCAAAAAGCTTATGATAAGTGGTATCGTAACTGACATACGTTAGTGATGTGTGCCATGGAAACCTGCCATTTCCCATAGAAGATGGACACTTTGTCACTACAGAGGCATTATGTTTCTAAGACAGGTGGTGTGTAACCGCTGTTGATATTGTCTTTCTTCAGATTGAGTAAATGTCACAAGAAAGTCAGCCTGGTGCTGTTTACCTTTGTTATGAGTGGAAATGACAGATTGCATGTTGACTCTGAGTTACCACCATCTATCTCATCAGCTGTTCCCAGGGAAGTAGGTTAGGAGAGATTGCTGTTCACACAAGTTACTTAATTTTCCTGTTTCAGTACCTTTATTATAGAAGGCGATCCTTTCCTGCCTCAAAAACATATTCTGAAGATGAGTACACTAGTGACCGTAAAGCACAGGATGGTGGGAAGAGACCAACTAGGTACAATCCATTGTAGCAGCTCAGCTCCATACATGCATACTAAAACACATTTTTACGGCGATACAAACAATTCTAACTCGCTTAGAAACTAAAGTCTGGAAAAGAAGCAGCAGTTTGCAATGTTGGTAGCCAGTACCTGTCTGGTATTGACTGGGAGGGTATCATTGGAAGTTTTTGGAAAAAGGGTAATATCTACAGATCTGTATGCATGGATCATCTCAGATAAGAGGTCTTAACTAACAGAGCGAAATATTTCTTCAGAAAAGCTAATGAGTTAGAACGTTGAATGGATTTTTTCTTAGCAATTTACTGACTTCCCTTTCTTGTATGTTTATGCTTTTTTAATGTGAAGCATGAAAAAGAAAGTGTGAGGTTTTGTTTTGGTACCCAGTTCCTTGACAGTAGTCTGTGCAATTTCATTATTCACAGTCTCAGCTGTCCCATTTATAAATCTCAACAAAACTACCTCACACAGATATTTTTTTTTACAGAACTAGATTCTAGGGAGCTATCAAAGCAGGTAATGATTAATATGCATTTATTTCCTATATGAGGAAAAATGTGTTAATTCTGTGTACAGCAATAAGCTCTCTGATTTTTTTTCTCTTAGATGCAAAGACTTTGGGGTAAACATTTAAAAGAACAGTCCCAAGCATAAGCTTGCCAGAGTGTGCATTCTTTGAAATACAGAAACGTGTAAAAGGGATATAAAAATCTTGCTTTCCAGCAAATAGGGGGAAAAAAGTGTATAAGAAGATATAAAGCACAGTTTACAGAATGAGTAGCTCGAGCTTTGGGTGCCTTTCAAAGTGTCTTCAGCTTCTTGAGGTACGTGGTTCATTAGTGGACACTTTAAGCATACATTTTAATATAGTGCTTTCTATGTAGTGTTGTAAATGCAGTCACTTAGGCCTGTGAGGTTTTTTTAAGTATACCATCAAATACATTGCATACCAAAAGGAAGACAGAAAAGCAGTAATAAAAAAAGAGTACCTTGTTTAATTTAAGTTGATCTATGGGACACATTAACGGCAAAACCAAGCTGTCTGCAGATGTGTGTCCTACAACTCCATTTCATCCCACATGCTCTGCAGCACAAGAGTTTTGTGCTGGAGTTACCACCACAGGAAAGGCAAGAAACAAGGTGTGCTGTAGCTGGTTGTAGCCAGCCAGCTCACAGACGAGACCAAACAGCAAAGGTGAACCCTTGAGCTTTCCTTCATTTGGGTCACTATTTTCATGCTCTGATTCTCACAAGATATTTGGAGTTGGTGTAGCATGGCAAATTTCTGTAAGCTAAGCTAAGAAGTTCAACACTTATTAATGGAAGGAATTACGGACAGGCAGGCAGCAGTCACAGAAACCTCATTTCTTTAGGAGATCAGCTATCTCCTTTCATATGTTAGTTGGCTTGAAATCTTTTTCCTTCGTTCTTTAAAGTCTCCTTTTCTTGTCAGTAAAAGGCAGTTGAGACATTACCATTAAAATGCTATTGCAGAAGCTAAATCAAAGTCATTTCAATGCTTGTGAAATGCTGATGCGAGGTGTCAGAGCTACCGATAAAGTCAGTTGCATGCAGTTTAATGGAACAAAGGTACCAAGTCCTGAAGGCGGCCTTGGACAGTAAGGAATAAAAAATTTATGAAAGTACAAGAAAATAAAGGTGCAAGTGATAATATAGCACAAGTGGGTGTTGGGGTCAATGTTGAGACCTCCAGATGTTTAGGTGAAATCCTATGGAATTTATTTTCATACCTCTTCTGTGTGATTTGTAAAGAAGGCATGAACATATAAAGTAAACCAGTAAATGCATATTTCAGCAATTTAATACATAATGTACCTGCATCTCCCTCTTCCTAGCTAGATGAATTTTTTACTTTATCTGCAGTAAGTGGTATCCAATCCAGAAAGTCTCAGGATGTGATCATTTAATCTGTTCTTTGGTACACTTCCATATTGATGTTCCTTTGTATCCCAGACAAATTATTTTAGACGCTTCAACATCTTGAAATAGTTTATCCTCAGACTGTTGTATTTCCTCTACCAATAATTTCACAGAACATACCAGGACAGAGAAGCCAGTATTAGTTTCTTTTACTGTAATGTTTTCAGTAGTTAGCATTTCCATTGCCTTTAAAAGACTCTATCTTCTTTCACAAGTTAAATAGATTTGTTGTGTATTGGCAATTTATCTTCAAATATATACTCTAAAGAAGGTTAGACAAATGGTAATCTGTTTACAAAAGCTGTAATTAGAAATAGCAATCACAACATCTTTTTAAAACAGCAATTGCTTCTGTAGTTTGCCGTATGTAAATTACTGAGAATTTCCCCTTTGATATCTTGGAGATTCCTTTTTTCTGTAACCTTAACATCTGTGACAAGTCCAATGAAATTCGAAATACAGCTTGATGGAAGGGAATGTTTAAGAGAATGTTTTCGCTCTGTGATGCCTCAGAGCGGGATCGTGATAGATTCTTTCATAAAATACTTGTTATAAGCATTAGAAAAAATCAATTAGATTGATTAGATTAGATCAATTAATTAGATCTAGGGAATAGATTAGTTTAGAAGTTGTATTTGATATTTACAAAGACATATTTTCTGTCAAATGAATCCTGGGAGCACTACATCTAACTTAGCCTTAGAATAAGGTTTTCTGACATGTTATCCTTAGAATCATAATAAAAAAACCTCCTATAAGATAAGCGGTATAAACAATACACTGCACAGCATTCTAAATAAAACTGGGCCTCCACCAAGCATTCCAAAATCTGCACAAGGATTGTATTGGAAGGTAATCTGATAAATCCTATTGGAAAACTCGAGTGGGGAAGAGTGTTTTTCAGGTATTTTTCAGGTGTTTTCTCCTCATATTTAATAAATACTGATAGCACAGTGTGTATGGTGGTAGTAAATGACATGGTGGATCATATTAAGTCATGGAGATGAAGTTTTATGTGTCAAATAAATAATCACAAAATAGTTTCTGCTATTTTAAATGTACACTGCTATATATGATGCTGTTTTCATTTTTCTTCTTAAGGTATTGGCCACCTACTAATACTTAAGAGAAAGACAAGAGGATTAAAATAAATATTAGTAAGAAGATACATTTGGTACTGATGGATCATTTTGTGATAATTCTGTTGTTGTCTGGGTGGGAGCACAAGGGATGCTAGTGCTCCCTCTTCTGCTTCAGCAGCCCCAAAGCAATTAGGAAATAGTAGCATTCGTTGTGGCAAAAGGCTGTGTTTCATTTGAATGTCAAGAAAACCTTGAAGACTGTTCCAAAGCCACCAATAACCTCATTTGAAATGCCTTGCATAAAAAAACAAGTGGGGAGAAGTGAAAATTCGGACTTTGAAGCAGAGGTTCAGTCTTCATCCCAGAATATAATCTTAGGGACAAAAGATGTAGAATTAAATACAACTTTAAAAATCGTGCAGGGACAACTAGTTTATTTAACAAGTTGACTGGCACCAGACCTCCTGGTAGTAAATTTTACTTTCTTTAAAATCACAAGATAGATACATGAAGATTGCAGAAGAAAAGTGCCATGCCATTGGTTTAAGTGAATGGTGCAAAGACAGAACCCTACACAAACAGGGAATATGCTTGCAAAGAGAGCATGAAGTTGAGTACTGCTTACTTAAAAGCTGGACATCTGTACTTCACGTTTTCTATGTCCCTTTTAAGTTTTGTAAATTTTTGTAAATTTTTTGGTAAACTTTCAACCTTTTCTCTAATTGTATCTTCTGTTAGAGGAATAAATACTTTCATAATCTAATGTGAAAAGACAAAACCCGACATATTTCCAGTCTAAGTGGGAGTTTGGGATCATTTGGTCCCGAGAAACCACCAAAAAGATCCACGACAAAATAATCCTCCATGTTTTCTTAATCCTACCCATGAAGTGTACTGACTTGGTTGTGGAACTGATACTACAGAATTATTTCACATGTTGTGGACTAAGAACATGCTCTTGACAGTTTTTTAAACCTTTCTAACTTAGCTATGAGAACTGTAGCATATAATCAATGGTAACAATGAGAACGAAGGAGTTTATAATAGTATCCCTTAGAGTCCTTGAGAGTGAGACAAGCTCCTGCTACATTGCTGCTTTGCAGATTCATCTCTTTGTCATCACACAGACGCACCCATCCTCCTCCTCCTCACTGCTGATGTACCAGCTCTCACTTCAGCCTCTGAGGCATGTTCCAGTGCCCTGCAGTATGGGCTTTTGGAAAGGAATACCTTGCTTTTAGCCAGTTAGCCACTTTTGCACCATGGATTCAAGTTCAGGTTTAGAGAAAATACCTTGGAAAGTATTTATCTTCAATATCCAAACTGAAAAGCACAGCCACAGCCTTTTTTTTATTTTTTTTTTTTCTTAAAATAATGGACATAAAAAACTGGAAGAGTACTTTCTGTATTTGTAAACACTTGCTGTATTTACACTGTATTAAGCCTGAATAGTGTGCCAGATAAACACCCTGCTAACTTGCTGTTGATGCTCTCCTGAAATGCATCTTCATAGAGATTTTATCTTCCTGCATCAACTATTTCCCAAGAAGTGCTATACTGCAGTGTAATATGCAAGCCTGAATAGCTTGCTTACTTTCCAGTAAGCTGTAGGACATGTAGTGAGAAGCAGTCCTTCCAGTTGAAACAAACATAATTTGAATTTGTTCAGGAGGTAGCACTCCTCAGTCTTAGCATTCCTCTGCCTGCATTAAGCAGCATTTCATTCCTTTGAAGCTGCAGTGGTCTCCTTGTAAGACATCAGTGGTACCTGACGGTTTATCAAGGAATTCTTCACACAGAGATGGGTGATCCCTTCCCACCACCTTCCCCACTCTGTGTTCTTCCATCTTTTAGGATGAAGTGCCTTTGCAACTGACCTTTTTATTTTGTATCAATCTATGTATTTTCAAATATACTTGATGAAAACATCTAATTAGGATAAGTATATGTCTCTTCACTGAGATCAGGTATAGTGACAATCAACTACTTAAAGCAACAATGTAGCTGGAGTTAAGAATCCCTGAAATCTCTCTTACCAAGGGTTACAATAAAGCAGTTTTAAAAGACTGCTGTTTGAGGTAATGTGTTGCTTTGGGCAAGCATGCTGTTTCAGGTAACAAAGCAAAACCTTTCTTCATATACTTTCATGGTGAATGTGGGCAGAGTCCTAGCTACCGAAGTTCCAGTGTTCCCTTAGACAAACAGAAACACAGTGACAAAATATACATGTCCCGCTCCCTAACCTCTGTTCTTATCCCAACAACATTCACATGAAGTAAAGGGAAAATCTGCATTAAAGTGCATTACAGTGTTGATTTATAGTGACTAATAGTTCTTCTGTAAACTGTCACACCGCTTGATGCAAAATGGATGCAAGTGGTTTTTTCTCTTCTTTTTCAAATTCAGTCTCTTACATGGAAGCTACTGTATGTGTTTTTAATTCAGAAAGTGTCTTTTTCAAGTCCTGACTGTGTTTCTCTTTAATCTCTTTTTATATTATTTTGTCTGATTATTCTATTTAAAATGTAAGTCAAAGTGATGCAGTCTACATGTTCTGTAGTTCTACGTGCTTCCAGCCCATTCTTTTACAGCTGTCTTTTCTGCTACCTTGATGAAGATTTTTTTCTTTTACCTGTCCACATTTCTGCTCTTTTTAATCCTTGGATGTGTCTGGTTCACTCTCTTTTATCTTCAAAAATGCTATTCTTGCCCTAATGCTAGCACATACAGTAGGACTTCTCTAAGTGTTTTTCCTTTGCTGGATATATATCTTCTTTTGCTCATACTCTAATTTTTGTGTTCTTTAACTAGTTCTATTCAATATTTCTGTTCCAACTTGGTTGCCTGCTGCTTTTAGCCTAAGTAATCCGTCACACAGAACTTTTAATAAAACTTCTACAGATGATGTAAACAGTGTTCTGTATACAGCTATTAGATATTTTGATGGTAACCCCTTCAGTGGTAGAGGATAAAAACTGTTGATGACTATATCTGTCTGCGTGATCAGGATTTCAAAGTGGAGCTGCTATGGTTTCCATTATATTTTTCCTTTTTCCACAAAGAAAATTTAGCTTTTGATTTTTTTCATACCATCCGTACAAACCTTTCCTTTTGGTTCAGTAGCCAGGCTAAAATGTATAGTGTGGCTTAACCTTTTATACTTGTAAATATCTAAAATGTAACTGTCTTAAATGAAAACAATTTTTCACTGTACAGTCTTTCTACTTAAATCCGTAGCTTTGCTTCAGTAACATTGAACTTGGCTTGAGTAGTTATCACTGCCAGTGGGCAATGTTGTACTGCCATTATTGAATGAAAAAGTCATTTATTTAATAGGAAATGGTTCAGCACAAATACCCAATCGGTTGAGCTCTATAGCTCTGCAGATAAAAGTTACTCTATTGAAAATACGGCATGCCCCTGAGCACCAACGTGTTGGTCATCTTTTGCTGCTTCCTGTAGCAAGAAATTCTGCCACTTGAGTTCATGATCCCTTCCACTGAAACTAAACATTAAAGGTAAATGTAGATAAATGTATATAAGATTCTTCACATTTAATTTACTAAAACCTTGAGTCAGCACCTTTATTAACACTTCAGTTTATGTTTGATTTGGTTAGCATAGTGCTGTGAAATACGGACTGAAGACACAAATTTTTTACAGAGAAGATAATGTGGGGATAGTTTATTAAAGTAGATTTGCTATTAATAGGCACCCTTCACTCAAAAGTAGAACTTGTCTGAAAGCTGTGTTCTAGCAGGAGATACTGTACCACTAGCAAAGCACAAGATCCAGACTTACATTAACACAAAGCTGGAGGGAAATTAATGGAATAATAACCCTGTCAATAGACTGAATTGCAGTAGACTGGCACGGCCACAGTTTCCATATCACAGTTGTGATATGGAACTGTCGGGAACGAGTATGTGGTCAAAAGAGCAGCTGGCCAAGGAGAAACTACTCATTTGGAGTCTGCTTGGGGGAGTTCTCAGTTGGAAAATCTGAGAGGCAAAACCAATTTAATAACTACCTTCCTCCCTTATTAAAAAAAAAAAAATATAAAATACTGTGTTTAAATTTGGGTAACTCTGTGCACCTATTACGTGCCTTACCTTTCATGACATTTTCAACAAATGAACTATCTTAGGATACGAGTAGCAGGAGGACTTAAAGAGTAAAGAATGTGTGCAAGCACACGGGTTGCCTAAGTTCAGGTGCAAGAGCAGCCTGGGCACGTTGGTTTGAAAGGAGCTTTTATCCGGTTTGCAGCAAACACCTCTGCCAAATTTGCTGAAATAGAAAGCAATTAGAATGGACTGCGATGTCTCTGCAAAAAGATCAGAAAAAGAAATGGCTAGAGGTAAGGTCCAAGGAAATAACTGTTTCTCTACTGGAAAAGGTTAGATTTTCGGGGGGGTGGGGGGAAGTCTGCATTCGACACTTAAGAAGCTACGGTTGCTTTAAAACATATTCTTTGTTAACTGTGACTTGTTTGATTATGCTTCCCTTGTGGGTGATGAAGATAATAAGGAAGTTTCTCAATGAAAAGTGAAAGTGAAGACATAAAGTGGCTTAACATAAATGATAACAATAGTTGTAATCAAGATAAGAGAACATAGCCTGGTCTTTACGTTTTCTCAAAGCAAACCAGATGATTATTTAAATCCAGCTAAAGAACTGTCTAAATGAACAAATGAATGAATTAAATGAGTAATTAAGTAAACGCAAAATGTGTTTCATTGTCCAGTTCTAAGTGATGCAGGTATTTGGGAGCGGCTTGTCTTCAGTACTTTGCGTGTGAAATTTTTTCTTGCTTCTTTGGCGAAGAGAGCTCTGTCAGTATGATGGATTTTTTAATGTCCTGTGAAGTAGTTTGTTCTCCTGCTCCTTTCTCTTTGGATTGCCCTTGAATTTAAGGTTCTTAAAATAAATGCCCACGTTTTGCCAACGCATTTGGCTGAACAAGTAGGGAATGTTTTGTCCATCTTAATAAACAAAGGACACATTTGGTTTGTAAAGAACAGGCAAATTGCCAGCGTCTGGAAGTTACTGATGTCAGTTTGTGTGTTCCTCCTCAATTGTCCCCTTTTATTATGTTAGCTGATTAGGCTCTGTGAAAAATTTCAGTAGGTTAAATTACTTATTTGTGAAAACAACGTCAAATGGATCGTCTGGGCAGATACATTAGTGATTTAAAAACAAAATGTGTCCATCAGCATAATCAGTTTGGGATGGAAGGTGCAGCAAAGATGTCTCTGTTTACTCCTCCCACATTTACCTTGTTTGACTTGCTAATTTAATCACTAGTGCTGAAGCTAAGGCTCAAATTGTCAGTGGAAGAGGTGAGTGTCTCCCACTGATGTCGGTAGTTAAAATTTCTATCTGATTTGAAAGTAAATCATGAAGAAGAAAAAACCCAAACCAACAGAAATGGTTGGGGGCACTTGGTAAAGCTGCTTTCCAGTGGGGCAGGGAGGCTGTTGTACTCATCAGGTGTATGGATTTAGTGAAGAGCTGCTGCAGTAAGAGCCTCTCTAACAAAGTTCTTGTTTTCACTGACTGAAGAGGGGTGTTTTACCACTAGTTCATGCACAGCTTTATAACATGCACAGTTAGCTCAACATAAAAACAGATGCCAGTTTTATTACTGTGGCATCTTTTGCACTTGGCTTATGGTTGCCCGTCTTTGATTTGAGTTGCAGTGAAATTGATTTGTCTTGTATTCCCTACATGTTTACTCTAGGAAAAAAAGAATTTGAAGAGTGAAAACAAGGCTTTGAATGACTGTAGGCAACAGACACTGTTGAACAGCAGTGCCTGGACTGAGGTGCCCACATTAAATATTTTCCTACGTATTCTGTTGCCAATTCAGAGATGAAAAACACATATCACTTAGCTGGTGTTATTTGTTAATAAACATAACAAAGCTGTGAAATAGTTCTGAATTCATAACATGTACCTGCATTAATTTTGTAATTCATCAGTGTAGGAACAAGTATTGAAATCACTGGCATTGACTGTACTTATAAATATGATTTTTGTCAGTAAAGGGCGATACATGTATGTTGTGAAGTGAATTACTTCCATGCAGAGAAATCGTATTTTATCTTAAAATAAGAGAATCGATAAGCCACAATCGTCCTTTACTGTTCAGAAGTGCAAAGCTTATAGTTAGTCGCTGAATTATTATATGTTTAGAACTTCTATTTGATTCTAGTATTTTCTCAGAACTCAGAGAGATGTCATTTGTTAAATGTATTGGTCAGTATTTCTGATAAAGTCAGATATGCAAAGTATATTAAAGTATATAAAAAGGAGCTAGTGTAGAAAGAGAAGCCTGTGAACTTTCAACATTGTTCATTCCAGGTCTTCCCAAAATATTCTCTTTTGGGAATCTCTCTGGATTTCTCTTTTTCAGAACTGAAATAGGAAAACTGTATACATTTGAAACTACCTACTTGGTAGCCTCTGCTGACCCTGTATCTAGAGCCTGCATACTATGCAAGCTCAGTGAAACTCTATACATTTGATACAAACCTGGTTTCTTAGTGCTTTTATTCAAAGATTAACAGATATGCAATCAAACTTACTAATGTATAATTTACATCAGTTAGCATACTCTATGTATGAAACAATGAATGGACTTTTCTTATTCATACTGTGAATGATACACATTTCCCTGCTCCTCATCCTGTCACTAATTCCAAAATTTCATGCTAGGAAGTGAATTTTAATTGTACAATAACTCTTAAGATGGCAGTCGAATTACTAGTATCCTGGGTTTTGTTTTCTCTCTTCTCTTCCCTCTGTTGAAAAAAAAATAATCAGGGAAATTATATAAGAAAATATAGTATATATAAAAAATTATATGGTGTTTATGTGCAACTTGCTAGTTCATTTCTCTGCTTATTTATTCCATCTATTAATCTTGTTAGTAAAAATTTGAATAATACCTCTTGCTGATCAACTTTGCTGTCACATCTGGCTTCATTGTTTCACTATTTCTCCAGCTAATTTTTACTTCAAATCATTATCTAAACTGCTTAATAAGGGTGAATCTTGTCCTACTGTAGTAGCTAAATGGTATTCTTCAGGTAAAATATCATAGATCCTGCAAGCTTTAAAGGTAGAAACAAACCCAAATAACCTTCGATTTCCAGAGGAAATATCTCAAATTAACCACAAAACAGCAGGGCCTTTATTTCCCTCTACCACAAATTCACCAATTACCTGATACCATCCAGTTGTGCCTCGGCTCCATTGCAAACTGGATTATCTTTGAGATTTTACCGGACAATACGCTTCAGTTTTCCACATCAATGTAGAATTTGGTATTTGCCAGACTGATTTGCCTTCTGGGTCAGCATGCAGCTTGGTAAAGGAACCAAGGGAGAGAGACCTCATCCCTGTATTGCAGACACCTGGGGAGTGCACAGTCCTTGTGGGAGAGGGAGGCTAAGTGTTTTCATTTACCAAATGCTGTGGCCTTGTGGTTCATGGGTGGCCCCACAGACTTCCATTCTGGGAATCACTGCTTTAAAGGCAAATTGCTGGCATGTTATTTGTTATTAGTGTTTGTAGAACAAGCTCTACTAGCAATGCCTTGAGTTGTCAGGTCCATTGATGCCTTGGTAGCTCCATGATTGATCTTTGTTGCATCAAAAGCTTTGCCTTTCTCATCTTTGCTAATGAAATGTGGTTTTTTTGTTCTACTGCTCTCTCTCTGTCTGTGTTTCTTCTTGCTTTCTCAGTAAGGAATCCTACCTTGCCTACCAACTTCAAGAACTTCCTTCACATGAAGCTTGTGTTTGAGTCTCATTGTTTGGAGAGTGGCTTGTTACCATGAGTCTTTATTTTGTATTTTCTGATGACATTTGTTGTAGTGATTTTTAAATGTTGATCGTACTTCAGGGGAAGTATCTGCCCACTCTGTAAGTGTATTAAAAACTTACTACTTGAGAGAAGCTTTTCCAGAGCTAAGGTTTATGAACTAGTAGAATAATAGTTGTTTTCCATTGACAGATCACATTATTTGGCCAGTCTTGTAGCTCATATGAGACCTATTATCCAGCATTGACTTGCTACAAACTAGTCTTCAAAGCTTGGTTGATGAAAAAAAACTGTAGTGATTTTGTCAGTATTTCAACAAACTCATATGTGTCATAATCTGTCATAAATGTTGGTGACTGCCTAATCAGATTCTTGTCATATTTCCCTGAAGAAAAACATTTTACGTGCAGCTTTACTTTTGGAGAAAACGGGTCAGACAGGTAACTCAAGGCTCTTTCAAACAGAACTTTGTCACCAATTCTGTTGGAAAATGCCTCAGAAATGTCATTTACTCCCTCAAGCTGATGGGATTGTAAGAATGTAACTTTCAATATTTGACTTTCAATATTCATCGCACACTCAGATTTTTAAAAGTACTTATTAATTTCTCCTCTTGGAGAGTGAATCAGAGAGGTGATGCAAATTCTATTTACTCTTTCTCTTCTAAATATTTTAGTTTTCCTCTTTTATATTCTCAGAGATTGCCGCTTAATATTCTCTTAGTATCTTGATGATTTGTTATTCCTTTCATTGTGAGCCCCCTGACCCCTATTTTGTCTGAGTTTGTCTGAGATGGCTACCATGTATTTCTTGGCCCTTTTTGTCCTTCAGAAGGCAAGGGCAATCCCAGCAGAAAACTGGCAAATAGCTTTACTACAAAAAGGGCAAGGAATTGGCCAATATTTTCACCTTTCAAGCTTTGGAGGCTGTAAGCATGTACTTTCTTCAGTACAGCATCATCCAGCTGGTAATCCATGACTTCTTAATACTGAATTGAGAAGAAGGGGTTTCTCTTTTCATTACTTTCTGCTTATTTTAGCTTTAACACCATGCCAATTGTACTACTGTGAGGAGACAAACAAAAAGCACATAGAAAGATAAGGAACTAATTTCCCATATCAAAAGGATAAAAGTCTTGAGGATCTGCAATTCCTAAAGTCTCCTAAAAAATGAGGGTTACAGAGGAGTGAGAAAGGCAAGTTTTTAGTGGCAGGGGTACAGCTGCAGTGTAACTCCCCAATTAGCTGGTCTGATTTGCTGCCCCAGCTACAGCTGGGGGCTGCCCAAGCAGGAGCATTGCTTGCAGCTGGCCATGCTGGAAGGACAGAAATGAAGGAACAAAGGTGACCGAAGATGTCTGGTGAATTTAGGGAGAAGGGGTTTTTTTTATATTTTGAGGGGTGGATTTAGAACACGTTTTTCTAAAAAGCAAGGATAAACTTGTCTTCTTGGAGAACAATTTTTTCAATCTAGGTAAGTTCAATGAGTATTGTAAAGAGAATGTTGTGTTTGTAGGTATTTTTCTCACAGGTATGGCTTTGTGCTTTGACTTTTCTGAGTAAGTAGCATTGTTGTTCTTTTCCTCTTTTCTTTTCAAGATGCTTATATGAATTTTAATCTCGCTTTAGCTATGTGACCTATTTGTGAGTCATTTGGACGTTTTACTGTTAAAGTCTAGCTGAAGGTCAGCTTCCTTCAGAATTTATGTGTCACTGTTTTTATGTCCTCTGAAGATGTATTAGTACCTATTATAAATCCTTCCTGTCCTACTCTTGTTTTTATTAAGATTGTAGTGGTGTCTCTACACTGCAGTTTGGCAGATAACAGAGTCTGGATCTATTCTGAATGAACTCCTAGTAAGGTTCAGACCTTGCTTCAAAGAGTTTAGAATCTAGTTCTGGTATAATACTGATGTCCTGCATTCACAGAGGAATTTTTTTCTCAGTCGCTTAATAGCTGGGAGCTGACCTTTTGCGATGTGAAAGGCTGAATTACAGAAGCAACTGCTTTGGCTAGTAGGCTGCATGAAGTTCAGGTAGGAGTAGTTGATCTACCTTGTGTGAATATAAGCAGGCAGCGCCTCTGCTTCTAAAGTTCCTGAAATGATGTTAATAGCCCTCTTTAATTGGTGCCCTCTGACACTTTTGCCTGTGTTAACTTGCTTTTCCTAGCTACGCTCTTTCCCTTAACTATTGTCAAATGACTTTTAGCTGTAGTAAAAACCAGCAAAATCTTTCTCGCTCTCTGTGTGCTATTTATATTGGCTCTGTTTTTTGGCAGAGATAGTTATGTTCAGGTTCTGCAGCTCTGTACTCCACCTTATCCTACCTTTTGATTTTGTAAGTGAAGTAAGTTTTGTTGTTGCTGTTTAAGCCGTACTGCGCTAACAGTTTTGCAGTGTATGGGTGCAACTTATCAACACCTTTCTGCCCAACAACACTGTCCTGGTTTGAGGCCCAAACCACATCATGCTGGTAGACTTGAATATTTAAAAAAAACCCAAAACTTCTCTAAAAGTACCTCTCTACACCTGCCTCTCTCACCCCTGAAAAAATTTCCTCCAGATGCCGACTTTGCATTACGAATGAGTACGTTATAACAATCCATTATTAAAATATCCTCTTTAAAGCGTTAACGGAGGTAAGACATTTGCCTTTTTTGGAGGGAAGGAATAGAAATACTAAATTTTTGTGTGTGGAACACTTGAGATGGAGATGTGTTGTCAGAGCACTCACAGGTGTTGGCTTCCTGTGAAGGCTCTTCTGAAGCGACTGGAGCAGGAGAGGTTCATTGCACTGCGAAGCTTTTCTTGGGAAGTTACGCTATGATGTGTAGGCAAGACAGCAACCGTAGGCCCTTCTTTCTTTTAATGCACTTACAGTAACTGCACTGTTTTCATGGATGCGTGACTGTGTTCTGTAACCTCTGAGTGTTCATTTACATAGACAGACCCCACAGGAGGCAATGTAGCCTGGCAGAGATGGAAGAAGACCAGGTCTCTGCCTTCACGGATCTCTGCATTAACTCTAGGGGGCTCTGTGTCTCTACTCTTTCATTTACAACGCAAGGCTGAGGTGCTTATTGGTAATAGATGGCATACTGCATTCATGTACCAGGAGGAATGCTAAAATAAATCTTTCATACCAGAATGAAAAACAAAATCTCATATTTTAATTATTTGTTTATGAAGCAAAGCATTAATGAAACTAGCTTCATCAGAACATTTTGTTTAGGTTCTTTTGTTTTCTGAAAACTTCCTGAACTTCAGAGTATTTGTAAAATTTTAACGTGCCAAAATGGTAAATGTTTGCTTTGGGTTTGGGTTTTTTTTTTCTTTAAATCCCATAACAAGCTGTCTTCCCGCCATCCATAAGAAGCCCAGATTGGGAAATCGGGAAAATCAGTCCTGTTTTTGAAACAAATTATTCACAGAAGCTGATTCTTTGTGAAAAAATAATGAATTGCTAAAGCAATGTAACTGCTGAGTATTTTCCCTCTTTGCAAAGACCTTTGAGATCTACTGATTAAAAAGTTCTGACAGAGGTGATGATATAGTTATTTGTCATGGTGGCAACTGAAAAATAATGCATAGGAATTCATGTAGAAATTATTGATGTACTGCTATAACACTTGGATAGCTCAAGTGAATAAGTAATAGGTGTATAATTGACAGAAAGTGATGCAAGTAATCTAAATCTCATTCTAGTCTTGAAGTCTGTCAGTAGAGATGTTTAAAAAGTGGAATTTATGACCTGTGGGAAATTCGAATAGTTGAGCTACAAAGTATATTAAAATCCTATAAAGGATGAAGAGGCAAAGCAATGAATATTTTCACATAATGAAAAGTTTCCAGAAATATGCGGTTAAAAACTAGGAGCAAAAACTCTTTGCATTTTAAGTGTTTTAAATATTTAAGTGATTCTGCATATTAACATCATTTTCCATATTGGAAGCAGCATTTCCAAATTAAAATTATTCTTCATGTTCTTCTGACTTAATTTTTTTCAGAATCAACTTAAATAAGCAGGTCTGAATTGAATAATATCTTCTGGAAGTAACTTTTTTGGTTAAGAATTTTTGTTTTCCTGTTTCTGTGCTTATTTTAACACATACAGTATCAGTAGTAGTTCCTTCTGGTAACGTCTTAATCATTATGTGATTTGTTTCTGTGTAAAAACTTGAAGATGTTAAAAAAAAACCAAACAAAAAAAATCCAATCCAAAACAAAACCAACCAAACAAAAAAACCCACAAACCAAACCAAACTCCTCTCCTTACAGAATTGTAGAGGAGTAAGATAACATTAGAGTTACCTCTACCTGTGTCTGGGCTTTTCTTACGGTTCAAGTAGGGGTCTTGGTTTCTTTGAAGTCTTATTTGTTTCTTATGTCCTTGTGGATCACTTGGAAGACAGGTATAGCTTCAGTTTATAGTTTAGTATATAGTAGTATACTATATATAGGGTGTATGGGGCTGTCCGTTTTTTCCCTCAGGCTTGCTTTATTTAGTGTATAATGGTATATATAGGGTGTATCGGGCTGTCCGTTTTTTCCCTTGCTTGCTTTATGAACTGGTCAGGCTATATTAGGATTGTTCCTGTAAACGTGCGACTGTGAAAATGATCCATAGTACTTCTTGTGCCAGTGTTCCTATATTGGAAAAAAGGTGCTAGATACAGATAGGGTCTCAGTGTGCTTTGTGTGGTACAGAGACAAGAAAGATTATTATCGCTATCCTAATATTTACAAACTAAGGAGAAGACAAAAAGAAGAGCACATGCAAAAAAAGCTCAAAGTTTGAAATAAGTCAGCAAGATGAAATATTTTTATAACTGGACACACACAGTTGTACATCTGGATATGAGGATTTAGCAGTTAAAGCTAAAAGAATGCCCAGGTTCATGTTCCTAAGTGATAAAAAGGCCCATGATGGGGACTATGCAAAAAAATAAGAGAGAAGCCTTGGATTTACTTTAAGGTTAGTAGGAGTCAATATCTAGAAGATGGAAAGATAGATGAACCCCAATATATTTGTTCATATGGGTGCTCCTAAGCAACAAGGCTGTGTCTAAACCACAGGAAGAGGAGTCTCTCTTGAATGTAATTTTTATTAGTTGTGTTCTTAATTGAATAATAAAATAGAAATATTCCCACAGCATTAAGCATTTCATTCATGTTCAGAGAGCTTCAAGTGGAATAGAATAGTATTTCTGTTTTAACAATATTAAATTATATACAGTGCTAGCAGTACATCCTATACCAGTATTTATTTCTATGTGCACTTTCATTAATCTCTTGCACATTTTCTGGGTTAGCTGTTGCTCTGATATTTTAGAAGAGAAAGATATATTTTTGATAAATGCTATATCCAGTTGTGCTGAAATACGTTTCAGTTTGTCCATCTCTTACTTCTTTCATAAGAATGAATGAGATTTAAAAATATACTGAAGTTGTGAAACTTATTGTTCACCTGAAATATAATTTGATACCTTCTGTACATAGCACAATATTTATCTCAAGAGCTGGGTTTCGTTGGGGTCTTTTTAGGTTTAAATATATAACAAATCTCAAACTGAAGTTCTCTTACCATATATTACAGTGACATTTTGCATTTCTGTGAATAAATACCACTTAAGTACTTTTTTGTTTCATATCAACGTATTTCTTTTATTTGTAATGTGAGTAGTCATTTTTTTATGCATGCAGACTAAATAGGATTTGGCAAACTTTCTTAAAAGAAAAGCATAAAGAAGTTGGGCAGAACCTTCAAAATTCTTGAAATTTTGAAGACATGTAATGTTCAATGGAACTCTACATTGAGTACTGTGAAGTACTCTTCAACATGCTTGGATTTTCGGTATTGCTATTAACAAATATCCCTTCCACAAAACTACTCTTTATTTTTATCAAATGTCAAATAAGATCTATGGAACAAGCCAAGTGTGAGTATTTTAGTTTCCAGCTGCTTTAAGCCAAGAAGAAAATTCTGGATTAAAAGCACAGGTCGAGACAAATGTCAGTGTACAAAGCAGAAGGCGGAATAGTTCATTTGTGTTTGCTGTAAAACTAACAGAATATAGCTTCTTAGTTGGAAATAAATATGGCAAGAGGGATTCAGCTTTAAAAAGAAGATACCTTGAATTTCTGAATACCAGAAAATGCGGCTTAATGATACAGATTTTTCTTATTTAAAGGTTTTGCTAAGTACAGAGTTTTAAAGGGAATGACTCAAACTTCAAACTATCTTGTCCAATTCAGCAAATGCTTGTGGACAGAAAAAGCATGTCATAAAGGTTTAATTTTGAAAATGCAGATATGTTTTGCTTTCATATGTTCTAAGCAATACTTTTTTTCTTTTTTACTGTATATATAATTTAAAAGGGATCTAGATTCCAGAAAATGAAAGGAAAGATGGGGTGGTCTGTTTTAATCCATCATTCATTTTAGAGTGAGTGGTATATTCTTGTGTCGCTTAACAAAAGTGTGTGTGTGTGTACATTTTTTTCATTATTATTTTATTTTGCTAACAAGCAGAAAAAGTCTTATTTTACTTCAATCCAGTTTTCTTCCTCATGGGGTTACTAAATGACAGAATAATTATTTGGCTCGGGTGCATTGCCATAATAACCAGAGAAGACTGGGTTTGTTGGTAAAAGAGACAACAGCTTATGTACCCCCTGAAGGAATTCTTGGAGAGATTACCTAAAAGCTTCACAGACTTGCTGGTCTACAATTTTGCATTTGGTCCATTTTAAGTGCATTTCTGTGAAGACTCAGCAAGTCCAATCTGAATAGCACATTTCGGGCAATTTCTTAAGCTATTGAAGTTATGACAAAATTTGCATTGGTAACAAGTTGAGAATGTGTTATTTCATCTAGAATATCAGAGAACTGCATCCTATTACAGTATCGGGATAACATGCATTTCAAATAAACATCAACAGATGGAGTTAATATCAGACTAATAACAAAATAAATAAATTCCTAGAAGTTTCTGACAGTGAAAAATGGCTCAGCGTTCAGTTGAAAGCTGAGTCTTTCCAGTCAGTAGTTTAAATTTTTTTGCTGACAAGCATACGCTCAGTATTGTACTGTGAATATATCCCCATGCAGTAGAAAGTGGCCACCAATTTATTTGGTGTTCAGCACATGCTAGGAGTTAAACTCCTGTGCTGTGTATCAGTTACCTCATCAGAGATGAAGCACTGCGTACTGTTTCAGTGATGTGAAAAAGCTGATGACGCAGCACAGAAGGGCCAATTGGTGACCATCCTGCTGCGATGCCATATAGCATTCTTACTGCCCAGTGCAAAGTTGCTAAGACCACCAAATATAAATGATATTTTATATAGCTTTCCTGTGGTTTTCCAGACCCGCTTTTCATGCTGCCCAAAAGGAGGGGGGAAAAAGATGATGACCTTAAGAATGTCTATGTTGGACCCTGCTTCTACTGTGCATGTTCATGCTGCTGCTTCAATGGAGTCAGCTGGGATATCTTTCCAAGAAGCGGACAATGTGGTGTTTGCTGGTTTTTTGTGTGGTGTCATTCTCCCCTCTCCCCACCCCGCCCTTGCCTACATATGCTGTATAGGATACTTCTCTACGCAGTTTTGCAGTATTTTACTACAGAATTACAACAGCAGTGTTTCCAAGTATTATAACTTATTCCATGTTGGATTTCAATACTGTGTATTAGGAGTTCTGAATATGAAAACTAATTTAGAACTGGATCACAAAAGTCAATTAGTTTTAAAATTGTTTTGTTGCATTTCTATGTTTGTATTAGAGTTAATTGCAAGAACTAAATCTTCTCTGTCCGGGAGGTAAATAAAAATGGTGCTTCTTTGTCAGCTGCAGCAGTTCAGCATGGGATGTAAATGTTCCTGATGTGCATTTTGGTGTTCTCTTACCACTTCTTGAGGAGTTTCCACATTGTCTATTTCTCACATCACTTATATCTGCAAAACCTCACCAGATGCAGCTAGTCTGAATAAATATAAGGATTTCACCTCTTCCTTAGTTAATGGTTGTAACAAGGATTTATGTAGCAGCTGGTAGACATTAAGCAGCAGCCATTGTTACATTTCAGTGAGGCTTGTGTGCTCTGATGCTTGTGGTTTTCTGAAAGTCCAGCCCCTGTTGCTAAGATTACTGGAGGAGGAGACAAAACTGGCAGCAGCAGCATCTGCTGTCCTTCATTAGGACAGCACTACGCATGAGAATAGATTTGGATGAAAGAAGGCATACTTATTACACCTTTTATGATGCTCTGAGCTGTTAACTCAAGTTAGTCTTGCTTGATAAACACCAAGTTGTACAAGCAGTTATTTGTAGGTGGGAGGTATTTTAGATTGCAACAGGGTTTATACAGTGCTCTGGTTAGGTCATTTTCTGATGTTGAAGTCTGTAGTTTGTATCATTTGGGTCCATCTAGGTAACAAAGTAGTAATCAGTGATCAGTTGCTTCCTCAACCAGAAATAATCTATAATTTCACCTTTCTCCCGTAATTTAGAGATTTTAATTCCACTAGGAGGACTTTGTTCTCTCTGTGTCTGGTAGCTTCACCTTTGGCTTCAAGAGCTCAGTGATAACATCCAGACTCTGTTGGATTGTGTCTGTGCACCCTTGGGCTGCAGGACACCATGCTGCTGCTAGACCACCCTGTCAGTTCTACTAAAGCTTTTTATTGTATTAAAATATTTTAAACATGGAGAACTTGAGCTGCCATTTATGGATGAGCCATTTAGAGCTTATTGAATTTAAGTAATAAAGGATTCATAGCTTAATAAATTTCCATTTGCCTTACACTTTAAAATATGACATAAAGACAAGCTCGGAAAATGTACTGAACTACTCAAGTCAATTGGGATTAAGTGTAACAGAGTGATTCATTGATTCAGAATGTCAGTTTCTCACCACCTGATAAACTTTAATTTGCTTTTCTATTGTTTTGTCTGCAAATGATCAATATTTAGAATATCAATGCAACTGTGCTGCTTAAGATACACGTTTTCTTAAGGGATTCAGACCTTTTTGTGTAGTTTTTTTGTCATGTTGGTCATTAACCATTTGATTTGGTGTATCTGTTTAATACCTAAAACTAGTAGTTAAATATGCATAGTGATTTCTAAAGATACCTGAAGAACTGTTAAGCTCCTTTGGGACACTGCTGTGGAAAAGAAGTAGTAAACTGGAGAAGAGGGGCTCAAAACATAAATCCCTTGTTCCCAGCAAGCCAATATCAACGCATCCTTCATGTTTTAGGGACATTTATGAAATGGTGTGTTACGGTTTGATATGCTGTTACAAAAGGTTCATTTGGTACTTTCTGTCCATTACTTGCCTTCCACTACAGCTGAAAGCACAAATGTTGGCTCAGATGTCACAACTGATAGCTGTGTATTCTGGCAATGGCTGTACCCTCAGTACACCGCAGAATGGCAATCTTGTACGTGTAAAGACAACATCAGAATCTTGTTTCAGAGGTTAGCATTTGTGCTGTTTGTAGAGAGGTCAACAGCTTCTTAAAAGAGAAACGTTAAAATAGAAAAAGATTGAGTATAAAATAAGTTGAAAGAATGGATATCTCTTCAAGACAGTTGCATTCATTTATTGCTTTAAACCTCCCTACATTGCATTATAAAGGATTTCCTGAAGTGGAAAGGAAACTCTGAGGCCAATCACTACTGTTCTGTTATCACAAATATTCATCTTTCTTGTAGGAAATGTTTTTGAACTGTTTTGTATATCTATTAAATGTGTCTCTTTATTTTGTCATTTTGGGTATTGTGTGGGTGTTAGATAGCTTTCCAGTTGACTTTAAAATATGAAATTGGCTTTCTGGCTTGTTATGTTCTGTTGTAATTTTGTCTCTCCCAAATGAGCTAACACATACTTCTATATTTCTTGGCTTTTTTTATTGAGGCAAAGTATTTTAGCAATTATGTCAATTTAATGTTCAAAAGAGTTTTCAAAAAAGTTTAGTAGTAGGAAAAGAGCGGACTGTATCATAAAAGGAGAATGAGATTAACTTTGAAGAACTTTCTTTTTAAACACCAGCAATAGCCTTCCTTATATGTCTTATTTGACTTTAAACTTTTGATTTTTAAACACTTTGCTGTAAAATAATTAAAATGGAAATAACTTTATAAGACAGCACTTACTGTTAATTACTTCTTAGATGTTTTGGTTCTAAATGCATGAGTATCTTAGTAAAATGGAAACAATCCTGTAGACAGAGTTGGAATTTAATCTAAAGAAACAAAATGCTGTATGACCTTGTTGCTTCAGCACTAACTACACTTTAATTACTAATAGGTACTAGTATACATGTTTCAGGAAAAGTGCAGTTTAATATTCAGGAGTAAAGGAACAAAAAATCCTATTTGAATATTTTACTTGTGATTATTTTCTTCCTCTTAACCTTGCCCACTGTGAGGAGAGCTTTTCAATGTTAGATGCCTTAAGGTAAGTATTTTAACTGTAGTTCTTTGGTAAAATAATGTTACAAGTTGTTTTATATTTAACGTTTCTGTGAAAAATTATAGCCCTGAATAAAGTCTCTGCTAGAGAGTTTGTTTTTCCCAAGAAACTGGAAAATTGCTTTATTGCTAATACAAGTCATAGGTAGGCATTAAGGAGGAAAGTGTCATCTAAAAGTTCTCTTGGATATACTTTTATTTGTTCTTCATTTGTTTCATGTTATTTGCATTTTTAAGTTTGTCATGATGAAACTTGCAAAAGAGAAGCGGTCTTCCAACATGCATGACTTGGGAGCAGAGCCTTTAACTGGTGTCTTTGGTTGTATAACTGCATTTCCCTTGTGTATTTACTATGCATGCTATGTCTTTAGCACAGCTCTTAGTATAGGCTTATTTCCCCTGTACAGTTTGCAAAACAGTTACAGAAGGGGAGACTGCAGTAAAAGATAGGACTTTCTTATTACTGCATGATGTATTGAGGATCAACAGTTGTCTGTGCAGTGGAAGTACGTTCCCTGGTGTATATGGCAAAGGTGACACTAGTGGCTTTCAGTATGGTTCTTCACTCTTCTTTGGTGTAATTTAACTGGGTATAGATAGGAATTGGTATGGATGTTACACAACTGGTGGCAGAACAGGAGTATTTTTATTCTTGGTTATCACAAAACATCAGCTATGAATGTGTATCTTTTTTTAATATTAACCAAAGAGAGATAAACACGGTGTTCAGTGAAGTCCCTAAGATAAGATAATGGAAGCATAAGAGACATCAGTATCAGTAAATTAAACATGCTTGGGATGTTCATTGGAATAACTTGCAGCTATTTAGGAGTCTGTTAGCCTCTGGAAGAGAGTCGTTGTGTGCAAACTGCATTTAAAAAATGGCCTGTAGAAGCATTTGTTTTTTAACTCTGGTAATTGTGCCTGGTAGTTATCTGGGGGAGTGTTTGGATGCGTGCAACACGTTTGAGGGTTGTTCCAACAATTTTTTAGTTCTATGTAATAGTACGATGTAATATTGCCTAATAGAAACTATTAATAGAAAAGTAATAGCTCAGTCATGTGCCAGCGTCTGGCTGTTTTCCTGGACGCTTCATTTACCAGTTTAGTAGCTTTCATGGATATTGAAAAGATGATCTATCTTTCAAGCTGTTTTTGAATAAACTGATTTTTACTGATTGATTCATAAAGGAAATATTTTCTGTACTGAAAAGTTGATAAAACAAGTTATAGGCAAACTAGAAGTCCAGCTGAAAGGCACCAAGTAAAGGGGCTGAAGCATATGATAAACAAGGAGCAGCTGAGGAGTGGGGCTTGTTCAGCCTGGAGAAGAGAAGGCTCAGGAGACCAAATTGCAGCCTTTTCCCAGGTCATGGGAGTTTGTAGAGCAGGAAAGGGGTTATGGTCACAGCCTGTGACAGTGAAATTTTAATTGGACAATGATTTTTTCACTATCAGACTCTAGAGCAAGTGCCGAAGGAGGTGATTGGGAGCCCATGCCTAGGGATGAGCTGAGCAAGGCCCCAGGCACCCTCATCTAAATCTGCTGCTTGCTCTATTGGGTAGAAGAGGTGGGAGTAGATGACCTTCAGATGTCGCTTCTCTTATTTTTGGCATTTTTGGTTTTGTTTTATTTGTTTTCCTTCCCTCTGTGGTCATGCACACTGCCACTGCTTTTCTGCAGCATGGTGAACTTCATAAGAACATCGGGGAAAACCGTTACTCAATATACTATTGGTGTGTTGTAGAAAGGGAGGATAATTGCATTATATTAAAAAGCACCATTTGGTGTGATACATAACCTGCTTGAGACTCACTGAACTCATATTTAGTAAGGCTGTTTAAGCAAAGTAGGCACATAGTTTGAATAATCTGTAAAACTAGATAGTGTTGTATAAACTTCATGCTGGACTGAAGACCCACATATGTATGCAGAGATGGATCCTAGTGCTTTAAACTGAACATTTAAGAAAGGAGCAACACACTGTGAAAACTTCTTGTTTTGGAATACTAATTCTGGATTTTGAGTAACAAGGTAATACACCTAGAATCTTAGAATGAGGGAAAGGTGTTTCTATAGCTGTGACTACAGTGCTTTGTCTGCTGCTGTTTCCTTCTGCTTGTGGTTTCTGTTATTTTAGTAGAAAGAAAAAATCATGAGGGAGTACTAATTGCTCCTTTTCCTATTTCATTACATTTACGAAGTGCATCCTGAAATACCTTCTGTAATTAATACTGAAAATAAAATTATTGAAAACAAATACAAGTTTCTATAAAATCCTGTCATATGTAACACATACGATGCGTTTCTTCAGGGGAGTGTCTTTAGTCAAGGATTTGCCCCTTCAGTTCTTCAGTATCAAAAAAACAGATGGGATTTTAATTTTTTTTTTTTTAAAACTTGTTTTCAGCAGGTACGCTTTTAAACAATGAAATTTAGTGTCCTGTTTTATCACAAATGTCATAGAATGGTTAAAGTTGGAAGGAACGTTAAAGATCATCCAGTTCCAACCCCCACTGCTATGGGCAAGGACACCTCCCACTAGACCAGGCTGCTCAAAGCCCCATCCAACCTGGCCTTGAACACTTCTAGGAAT
>VXBH01001376.1:314778-376022 GCA_013400035.1 Rynchops niger | reverse complement strand
AAAAAAAAAAAAAGAACCTACACCTGGCATGGGACTTCCCACAGCGTAGGGAAAATCAGCACAGTCCCCCAAAAGACAACAAATTCTGTTTGGTTGGATTTCTCCTTCGCGAAAGCCGCCGCTGGCGGGTGGGTGGCGACGGCCTGCGTGCTGAGCTCTGCCTCCCTGCCTCGGGCCAGAGGAAAAGCCCCAGAGGTTGCCTCTCGCGTGCGCCCTCGTTCAAACCAGCAACAAGTGGCCGTCAGGATTCGTGCCGTAGGACCTGGCCCTCCCCGACAGCAGCACGGACGCAGTTCTTGATAGAATCTGCTAGAACTTAGAACCAGAAAGAAATTCGTTGTGCCTTTGGGGTACAACATACACCCGTCTGCCAGCCCTTGGCCTCTGGAGGGGCAGCAACACCCAGAAAAGTTATTTTTTTTACGGTGGGGCCGCCCTGCTCTCAGACAAGCGCTGCGTCGGAGAGTTTTACCCAGGCGTCGTGCCACTGGGGCCATCAGGGCCTTTCTGCCCAAGGAGCACAAAGCGTCAATTTTTGGGACCATTTCATCTAGTGTCAGATTGTGCCACTCCCCCTTCTCCCAATTGATCTAATTTTTATTTTTTTTTTTAGTAGATCTTCCTCTGCCAAAGCCCTGTTGATTGTGTGAAAATCTGTTTTCTTCCACTGTGGGAGCCTCCACCGTAATCCTTTCAAGAAAGGATTAATATTGGCATATTTGTTTTGCCTTTTTATTAAATGTAAGGGAAGCTCAGGAAGTCGGAGGTCAATCTCCCTCCAGACTAGCCCCAAAAAATGGCTGTTTGGACATACGTTTCATTAAGAGTCATTAATGATTTTTTTTCTTTTCAGTAGAAATTATCATGCTGTGTGACAGACCACCCAAATATTATTTTAATCTTTTCCCCTTTTGCTATTTATGCTTTCTAATCCTTTCATAGAAGCCTGGAAATCACCTCCCCGGTATCCTTTCTCCCCATAAGAAACTGGGGGGACCGTGAGCCTCATTGTATCGCTGAAAATCAGGAGAAAACGAAGCGCTACCAGACCATATCCCCACTTCTGCAGTCCCCGGCTACGGCCGCTGAAACCAGGCTCTGGGCCTCTCCCTCTCTTCTTCCCAGCGTGGTTGAAATTAAAACACCTTTTTTTTTCCCTTTGAGAACAAATCTAATTTGAGTCTCCTGTTACCTTGAGAGCATATTCCTGCCCCTTTCACGTCACCACTGACTTCTTTTTCGTAGCATTTCCATTTGTCCGGCTGACCGCTCCCCACGGTCCCCCCGTTCCTCCGAGGGCCCTTCCAGTTCACGGGGTTGTGCAAGACGTAACCATCCCCATGAGGGTCCTCTGGGGGCCGAAGCAGTTCCGAGCTCACTGTTACTACACTGGAAAAGGCCGGCACGTTCCCTCCCACGTGTCCCATGTCCCCCTCTAAGGTCTTCTAATAAAACATGCAGATCAGCTCATTAGCGATGAGGCAGCAGGAGCCCCTGGTAGGGGACGGTGGCCATGGCAGGAAGCGCGGAGGGGAGTGGGAGGTTGCTGTCACCTCCCGAGTCCCAGCTGCTTCTTCCTGCGATGAGTTTGTTTTGTAATGGGAACACTTCCACCGGCGGGGAAGCTCTAGTTTTTACTCCTAGAAAGCAGTAAAAGCTGGAATCCTCCCGTGGCTAATGCGGAGTCAGGTTGTGGGGGCTACAGGACAACCACGCTGCTGCAGTATTTCAATTCGATAAAAAAAACTGGTTCTGAGGATTTTGTTAGCGATACATTTATGGGTCTATTAACCTCTGTGCATGTAATGCCCATTAGTGTAAACGAGAGCTTCCACGCAAGCCCCTTGCAGGCTGAAAGGAGAGGACTCCTGTCGTCCGAATCATGCAGGAAGGGTTTGGCTCGGAAAGGGCACTATGGAAATAGAGCTTTGCAACAGTGGCGAGGGCTGTGGTCCCCACTTGCGTGGCCGGGTGGTTAAATTAAACGAGAGCACTGCCATGACAGCGCCACGATACGCCTCTCCCACTGCAGCGAGTTGGGGACGATGGCCAACTCTGAGGAGCACGGCCATGTCCACGCTCCCACCGGGTGTGGAGGACATCCTGGTGGGATGCCCAGCCCCGGGACGGCGTGGAATGGGCGGCAGCTCCAGTGGGCAGAGGCAGAAACAAACTGGCAACGGAGGCAGCGATTTCTGAGCACGTTTTGTACAGATCCAGATCTGGAAGTCAGGGCTTGCCTTGGGCATTTCTAACATATGTTTTAGCGCTGGGTCCCATTTATCCACCCCGTCTGTGCAACTGATAATAGACTCATTAAAAGTGCAACAGAAATGCTGAAATAACTGCTCATTATTCTAGCCATAACTTCAGACAATAACATAAATTCCATAGATTTAACCAATATACCATTGTTCTTTCATTACACAGGTACGTACCCAACATGAGAACAGAAAGAACAGCTTATATTAAATTGATTTCAGTTCATAAAGAATGTAATATCAGTGCAGGCTAAAACCCAGGTTATTTAATACATTTACAAGTATGCCGTTTCCACAAGCTTATACACGTTCACATCTGCTGTTGAAGTGAACACAGATAACGAGACTCTTCTGTGATACACCTGACACCAGACAACACTGGAAATGCTGATCCGTCACGCGTGGCTGCAAGTGAAACGACAAAAACCTGTGGGCCAGATCCCCGGGGTTAATCAGCAGCCAGCCCTCGCCTTCAACAGGTTTCATAAAGCCCCGGTGCTTGGGAGCCGCTGATGTTTCGGCTTTGCTGTTCCCAAGCTGGAGCTGTCGGGGGCTTTGAGCAAGGGCGGGCGGGGGTGGGAGGACCACTGGGACACCCCCTTCGGCAGCGGAGACTCCGCGAAACATCCCGGACTCAAACGCAGCCCTTCGTCCTGCAGCACACAAAACCCAAAATAATCCGCCTAACACTTCTCTCTGCCGTCGCACTGACGCAGATCAGGAGGAAAGGGTTACACCAGTATAAAACCTGCCGTACACCACTACAAACCAGTAAGAAAAGAAGAACAGAAAAATCCAAGTGGTTTTTCTTCTCTTGATGACTTTATGGAGGCTGGAGCAGCTGGGGAGGTTCTCCCTGACTACCTGGAGCTGCTCGGAGCCTTGACCCCAGCCTGAAGTGGCAGCAGAGGGGAGCCGGGATGTGGGTTTTGGCAGCAGGGACAGTCCCTTTCCTTGGGCCACCCCCTCCGTTGCGGATGCTTTGCGCGTTAGCTCAGGGAACCCAGCCCGTTAAAAATAACCCTCCCCTGCACACGCACACACACATAAAAAATAGACAAAGAAAAAGGCTATTTATACCCTGGATCGATTCCTGGGGCTGATTCACCGCGCGGCCCCCGGACGGGTGGCACCGGGGATGGCAGCAGGAGGTGCCCCGGCCAAGCCAGCCCGGGGTGACCGCGGGCAGAGCCCGCTGACCCGGGGGGACAACAGGCCTTTGGCTGTAAACCAGCCTGACATCTACAGATGACTGTTTTTCCTATGACTGTCAGGGGTTGGAGATGGGAGGACTCTTGCGTGCTTTAATGATTTTGATTTTAGTTCATGTGTTTTCAGTTTATAAGTGTATTTTTTACGTGTACGTCGCGCAGCTCCCCTCCCAGCTGAGTCAGGGCTGTTCCTTCATGTGCTATTGCCAAATTCTTGTGTTTAAATGTCTCATACGTGGACAACAAAAGGGCCACCTCCAAATGCCCAAAGAGAAACAGATGATTAGCCAAATAGTTTGATACAACTCAGGGAGAATTACCCGTCCACCCCAGCAGGCAAGTATAAATACGGATAAAGATAGTTAGAATTATATAGATACATTTTTTTTCCATGTTGTTTTCTGTTTTGACTTCTTTGGGATCATTCAAAGGGAGGTTCAGGCTTTGATCTTCTCTATTGGCAATATTTTTTTCATCTAGGTTTTTATAGTTTGAGAAGAGATGTTACATGCTTGCAACAGAGACTATCAATATGATGTGGGTCTGAACAAAAAACCTGGTGTCAGGTTCTCCATTTGGAGTGTTACCTCAAGCTTTGAAGTTTGTAATGATTCAAAAGCATCTAGAGCTGCTACAAATGTTAATAAAATTAAAGCCATCTGAAAGTGAGGCTTGCATGTGCCTTTGAAAGTAGGTCTGTGATCAGTTATTACCCTCAATTACCTTGTTGTCCACTCTTTTAGCTCGAGGTTAAACTCTTAACACTTTGCTTTGAAGTGGTTATCCTTTTATCTATGACCGGACTGAGGAATTTAAGGGCAATAATCAATGAGAGCTTCATAAGAATAAAGGGGAGACAAGGCAAGGAAAATAGGTGTGAATGTTCCCTTAACGGCTGGCGGGGGGTTCGGAGGGGCTGGGAGGGACACTGAGCTCTGCCATGATCGAAAAAGAGAGAGAAAAACGAAGAAAAAGAAAAAAAAGAAAAAGAAAAAAAAGAAAAAGAAAAAAAAGAAAAAGAAAAAGAAGAAAAAGAAAAAGAAGAAAAAGAAAAAGAAGAAAAAGAAAAAGAAGAAAAAGAAAAAGAAGAAAAAGAAGAAAAAGAAAAAGAAAAAGAAGAAAAAGAAAAAGAAGAAAAAGAAAAAGAAGAAAAAGAAGAAAAAGAAAAAGAAAAAGAAAAAAGAAAAAAGAAAAAAGAAAAAAGAAAAAAGAAAAAAGAAAAAAGAAAAAGAAAAAAAAGAAAATTAAGGAAAGACAGAGGGGAGAAAAGGTGGGGAATGAACGAAAGAAAGAGAAGGAGAGGAGGAGAGAAAGAAAGAAAGAGAGCGAAAGCAAGAAACAGCCCCAGCAATTTCCAAATCACGGGTAAATATAAAGCAAAAGCACTAACTCAGGGTGGGGCTGGGAGTGGGGAGAGCACGGCGAGGTGAAGCCCTCATCAAAGGCGCAGGACGAGTAATGAGGCACGGAGATACGATTAAAGTATTGGCTTAATCACGGCTTTGATGTCCGCCATGGCACCTCACCCTGCCAGCCTCGGCAGGGATGGGACGGTGCCCTGCCCTGGGGTCCCACTGCCCTCCTCAGCCCCCAGCAATGACCCCCCACCCCAGAGCAGGTGGTCCCTCGGCCGAGCGTTGGCACCAGGAGACGTACAGCGGGATACGGGTGATTCCGTAGGATGCCCCAGCACAGGGGGCTCTGCCCTTGCCCGGGAGCAGCAGCATCTCTGCCACCTGCACCCCATTGTCCCCTAGAAGGTCCTCGGCCACCCGCCCCCAGTTCCCAAAACCCACCACAAAGCCGCCGTGGGATGCAGGAGTCCCTTCTTGGAGGAAGGCAGGGCCAGGGAAGGGGGCTTGGAATTAACCTGGCTGCTGTCTCGGTCTTGCCCACTCGCTGTCAGCGAGGATGCCGGTGGCATCCCTTGTCACAGCCCGTGAGGACCCAGCACTTTCCCCGTGGAAAGGCAGCCAACCTCCGCTTTCACTGTCAAGGGAAAATTGGTGTAATACTCCTGGCCAATTTTTTTTTTTTTTTTTTTTTTTTAATCTGAGGTGCCTAAAGCAAGGTGTTGAAACGCATGTTGAGCACGCCGAGTTTGGCAGGGGATCAAGCCCAAATGGCCTGGCTTTCTGAAGTCCTGAGCACAACCTACACCACCGACGAGCGAGAGCTGCGTGTGCTCAGCATCCCCGAAAAATCGCACCGCTTCGCTTTGATCCGCTGCCAAGGTTTGGATCTGCGTGTCTAATTTAAGGTGCTTGGGTTGGAAAATGTTGACAATTATTGTTACTCTAAAATTAAATCAGTGCTTAATTATCAAAATTGATGGTAACTTGGAGTGGCATTTTCAAAAGAGCTTAGGGGAGTCAGAAGGAGATTTTCAAAGGCAGTTCAATGCCTCAGGGCCACGTCTACCTCCTCGTACCTGCAGTTCCTTACCGACTGCTCCTGCTTCGGCACCTTTTTATGGCCACTCAAGAGGTGCTGAGGTCTCTTTACCAAGAAGGTATGAGGTGGACCTGAAACCCTGAGTGCAGACCAAAGTCTCCAGCCCTCCAAATGCACTTGGCTAATTCACAGTGCAAAATCAATTGGCTTTAGGTGCCTAATTCTCCTATAATACTTTAGATAATCCCAGTTTTAGGCTTTCAGATACTGATTAAAAAAAACAACAAACCAAAACAACAACAGAAGAAATATGTGCAAATGGAATAGAAAACATATACTTCATATAACTTTCAGATACTCTGAACTTAATACAAAATAGGTTGAGGACAATAGCAACAAAATATTGCTCAAGAGAGAATAAAGGCACCGAGACCATGAAGCCCGAGGCTGAGGACACTGTTTCGTAATTAAGGTAGCCTCCAGACAACAATTGTCGTACGCAGGCATTGCTCAAGGACCCAACCATTATTGCTTTCATTATAAGTTTTCAGGAGAGGATCTTTTTCTGGCTTGGCTCCACCTTCATTCAAAGCTCCCACTGGCCCCAGTCCCTAACGAGAAAGCGTTGATTGAGAAACGCCAATGACAGCCTCCACAGGGTGCAGAGGAGCGCGCCCGCGGGAGCCTTGCCCTGCGAGGGGCGGCCGTGGAGCGGGCTCGTGGCACCACGCGTCCAGACCAGGAGGTCTGGTGAAAGGGGTGACACCAGCCGGGGACATGAAATGCCACGTCTGGGGGGAGGAAACCTCCGAGAGCAGTGCCGCGAGACGGGGACCACTGAGCTTTGCGGAGCGAGGGAGGGCACGGCTGGCTCCCGATGTGCCCCGGGAGGGTGCTCGTGCTGCCGCAGCCCACAGCAGGGGGCCACTTGCTGGTTAAATGGGGTCCGGCTGGTCTTCGTACATGGAACCAGTTGAAAAAGGACTGGCAGGAAGGGTTTTCCAAAGAAAACTGAGCCGACTTTTACAAAAATCCTTATAAACCCTATATTGCAACCAAATAGCTTCTTTTTTTTAATCTCAGTACAAGGTGGGAGCTGTAGTTTCTACATCTCGTGCTCTAGGCTTTTCCATAGACCTAAACTGCGTCTCCCACGAGAGGCTGGGCTTCGTGCTGGGACAAGGAGAGCGGGGGGAGCCGGGGAGCGGCCGGGAAATGGCAGTGTCCGTCCCACACAATGAGCTCCACCACCGATCGCTGCTGCATTTCAGAATTCACACATTCTGGGGTTTGGCTGAAATTGGTCCTGGAGTTTCAGCTTTGCCACGGAGGGGGAAAAAAAGCGTGAATGAGAAACTCCTCTCTCTTTGTAGAAACTTTGTTTTCCCAGCAAAATCCAAATTTGACTAAAAAATTTAATTTGGTCATAATTACCCCATCTGGTTCTGAGTGAATCTTACTGGAATCGCAGGATTAACTCCCATCACCTGACGTTACGTTGAGCATGACCGTGCCTGTCTGCACTTAACTGCTGACCTATCTTAATCATCCTGGTAATTAATATGCTGCAGAAAAGTCGTGTTCCAACATGGTCTAATTTTCTAGCGAAGACAAGTGCCAAGAAGGATTAGAAACAAATGGGAGCACCCCGAGATGGCTCCCACAGAGCCACTGCGGGTTATTGCTCCTCTGCCTCCAGAGCCCTTCATGCACGGAGCCGGGGGACCAGGAGGGCTCCCGTCCCAGGTAATTCCTGCCGGAGCAGAAATCCTGAGGCCCGGAATGAGCCACCGGCTCCTGCTCCAGCTGCTCTGATGTGTGGCCAATTACCAGCACCTGGATACTCAGGCAAGAGGGAGGTAATGTAAGAAGGTAATGATGGAAGAAACACTTTCAAGTTCTCCTTGCTTCTGTAATAACGCTTCTGCTAGACAGCCTGCCCGGAGTCGCTCGGGGCACAGCCCAGCTCCTGAAATCCCAGCCGGCTGCGTCCTGGGGAGCCCGGGCGCATCCCGTGGAGGGCCGAGCCCCATCCCATAGGACAGGGCTGGCTGCAGCGACGTACCCTCTTGCACTACGATTATTACTTAANGGCGCAGAGATGCCTCTGCAAGGCAGCGGAGGTGGCCGAGCACACCGCGCTGTGCCGCTCTGCTCCCCACACCGAGCCCCCGGTGACAGGAGGGGGCTTTTTCCCCCCCCGGGGGGCTGGGACTGACCCGGGCAAAGGCTGCAGCAGTGCCTGCACCCCCCAGAGCTGCTGCTGCGCTCGCCGGTGGACAAGCCCTATCTCGGGTCCTCGGACCCAGACAAACCTCACAGGGAGGGGACCAGCTTCCTTAACCCTTGACATTAAAACTGGTGCCACCAAAAGACCAGGTATTCAGAGGAGCAGTGCCTGGAGCTGCAGGACCTCTCCCACCCCAGCCTCATCACACCTCCGTGGAGGGGGGGCTCAGCGTAGCAGCAATTTCCCACAGCCAGACAGGAGTCACAGGCTATTGAAGGTCGATCAGGTTCTTTTTAAGGCTTTAATTCATTTTCTCCCCCACCCAAGATAAATGGGTCTTCTCCTGGGTCTCGCCTTGATCGTTCCCCACCCGCTCCTCCGCCAGCACCTTCCGCTACAGGAGATCTTCCCGTTTTCTCCCTCCATCACGTTTAAGAGAGAAGGCAGATAGCAAGAGAGACCAACTCCCCTCCCCGTGTTTTACCCATTCCTCTAATATATTGCCCCAAAAGCCCCCCAGGACGCTGTGCCGTGTGGGTCCTGGGGCAGACCGGTCCTATTGCAGCTTCTCCTTACTCTGATACGTGACCCGCCACGACCGCTTGAACCGAACCTCCCGTCTCAGGTGTCCCTTGCTGTAAGGGAGCCGGGGGTGATCCCAGGCTCCTGCAAACACCCTCGTCTCCCGGCGGGCAGCCGGGGCTGGGGGACACTCGCTGGGTCCCCGGGAATGGCAGGGGGGGAGGAGAGGTACAGCCCCGCTTCGTGAGGCCGCGGCGAGGTTTTGTGACTCCGAAGAGTTGGCAAATCCCCGGATAAAAGGGAAAATATGTTCATAATAAATAACACTGAAGTAACACGTTGCGAAATATTTACTCCCTCAGAAAGGCGGCTGTTTGCTTTCAGGGGAGCTGCTATCTGATCCTCTGCCAAACGGCGCTGAACGGCTGTAAAAGATACTTTTCTGGGGCTGGCGAGAGAAAACGAGGTGCCCAAAAGTGCGACAACTGCGTGTGCGGGGCGAGCGGGGCGCAGGGGGTCCCACTCCTGCGAGCGGAGACACCAAGGAGTCAAAACTTTAATACAACTCATCACACAGCAGCATAGAGACTGGGAGAAGGAGAATAGGAGCCGGGGGGAAAAGAAAGAGGTGTTGATAAAATACTTGTTAGAAAGAAAATTGGATTAGCGCTGCCATTCTGGCCATGAAGTTCTTTGAGCTAGAGAAAATAATAATCTTGTTCCTTTTTCCCCGCCTCTTGCCGCAGCCCACAGAAGGCCTCACAGCCAAAGCATCAGTCCTTCTAATCTTATTTTCTTTTTTCTAGCATGTATTTTATTAACCCCTTTTCTCATTTAACTACGATGAATAGCTCAGTGGGTAACATCCTTCTTAGAAAGTGAAAACCTCCTTGGAGATGCGGTGCAAGAAGAGAAATGCAGACAAACTTCCAGCCCCCTCTGTAATCCCGTCTGCCGAATCCCCACGTTGTACCCCAAGGTAGCCGCGAGCTCCAGGTCCCCTCTTTGGAGCAGGGACAATCAGGGAATTTATCTCCCCACAGGCCAGGAGATTGTTCCCGGCTCTATAAGCTCCGTGGACGTGGAGCGGAGATTAGGAAATAAATAGATGCCCATGCTTCTTGGTGGGAAAGTGTGTATATAGGTAGGTAGGTAGACAGATACTGCAAGAGCGGAGATTGAGATGGGATATCAGGAAGAACTTCTTTGCTGTGAGGGGGGTGAGCCCCTGGCCCAGGGTGCCCAGAGAAGCTGTGGCTGCCCCATCCCTGGAGGGGTTCAAGGCCAGGTTGGACGGGGCTTGGAGCAACCTGGGCTGGTGGGAGGTGTCCCTGCCCAGGGCAGGGGGTGCCACTGGGTGGGCTTTAAGGTCCCTTCCCACCCAAACCAGTCTGTGTTATATATATGAGGGTTGCACTGCAAGATGAAGTCGGGCACTCTGAATTACCTTTCTTTCACAGCTTCCCTCACCAGCTATGGGTCACGTACAGTGAAACCCCCCAGCGTGGCCTGGGATGCTCGTGGTGATGAGCCCAGCACCCTGGGCTGGGGGGCTCTGGACCACGCACCCTGCTGTGGGGGCACGGGGGGCCTCGAGTGCTGCATCCCTCCCAGCCCAAAGCGACGCCTCAGCTGTCCCCTCACAGCCAGGGCTTTGTGCCCCAAGTAAGGCACAGTCAAACCGGGATCTCAGAAAGCCCAGGGGCCGGTCGTCCCTCTGCACAACAGTGACATATATATGGCCAAAAGGGAAAAAAAAAAACCCCAAAAACAGAAACAAAAAACCACCACCAAACCCCCACAATTAAAACATCAAATCCAATGGAGATAGCCCTGCCCTGCCCTGCTGTAAGTGAGAACAGAGATTTGGCTTCACCGTAAAGAAAATACCATCTCCGCTGAGCCTGGCTGCCGCCTCCGTCCCTGCCAGCAGCAAACCTTCCTGGGAGGGGAGCGGGAGCAGGATCCAGCCCCGCACGATATTTGTGTGTTATTTTCCTTGACAGCTGTGGTGCATAGTGGTAAGTGCATGTTTAATTCATTCACAATTTATGGTGTAATGAGAACAATGAATGTGTCTGAGGGAATAATTGCTTCACGGCAGGGATGCTGGAGAGTTCAAGTTGGTTGGCACCTGGACTTTGAATCGGGGCCGGCGGGGATTGGCTCCGCCGGCCCCACAATAGCACCGATAACAAAGCGGCCGGGGACGGGGAGGGGGTTCAAAGTCACCCCGCGCGAGCGGCCGGAGCCTTTCCCCGGGACGGCGGTGGCCAGATCCCAGCCCTGTTCGACCCGTCTGGCCCCATTTACCGGGCACCCGGCGCGGGCTGCGAACGCCGAGCTGCCTTTTTTCAACCTGCATTGACAAGCGAACTTCGCCGTGCTGCAAACCCATGCCCCTTGGAAACCAGCGCTTTCCCCGCCCCCTCCGTCTAAGACCCCCTTTGCCACTTGGTCCCCTACCAAAAATGTCCTTTTGTTGGGGGTGTTGACCCTTTCCAGTGTCCTCAGCAGCCACATGGAGTTTCGGAGGCCTCAGAGGTCAAGAGCATCCATATGGAGGGCTCAGGAGCTCCGTGCGTCTCCCAGCTGTCCCCACGGCAGCTGTGCTCGCAGCCCCCGAACAAAGCTCGTTAGGGGGCTCATTAGGGTGCCTGGGGGTTGCTCTGCGCTGTTCTGGAGGAGCCCTGAAATCAAACCACCTCCAGAAGGCTGCAGCCAGAAGAAGGCGTCGCACTTGGCTCCCATACGCGAACGGGTCATTATTCATCAGGCCGAGGGCAGACAGATCGCGTTGTCTGTCCTGGGCTCTTCTCCTGCCGCGGCTGAGCGGGGCCAGATTTAGAGTCAACAATAAAGAGATGCCGACAAAGCCTTGCTCAAGCCTTGGCAGTGCGAGATCCGCAGCAGCCCTCTCCACCACTCCTGCCTCTTGGCACCTAGCGGAAACGCGGATCTGATTTCTCAAACAGACGTGTCAAAGCACGAGCAACAAATCTGCCATCCCACAAATCCACCCCGAGGAGATCATCTATCAGGACGGGGCTCTTGGACCCAGCACCGCACGTCTGAGGGAAATGGGCTCGGAAAGTGCTGGGAGACTCTCAGATGGAAGGTGCCATATAACCGCAGAGGCTGTTGTTAATTATTACACCGTTATATCGGGGAGCTGCGCTATAGACCATCCGCGCTCAAGCTTTTCCATACATGGACCGCACGGGATGGAGCTGGGACCCGCTTCTCCATCTGGGAGAGCCGTGGGCTGGGGAAGTGCTTGCCTTGGACATCGTTCAGAGATGCTGAGCAGAGAGCCCTGTTACACATTAACCCCCGCGCCGGGCTCTACAAAGCGCTCTGAACACGTAGGTAACTCTCGGTAGCAGAGGGACTCTGCTTTTAGCGGGGCAACATCTGGGTAGGGGCAGACGTGGGCCAAGCTGGTCAGCAAGCCACCGCAAGGGCTTTTCTTCAGGGACCCTTAAAAAGCATTTAAATGGTTTAGGCGCATAAATTCAAAGCTGTCACTTGAATTCGGGACATAATTCAGGTTAAAAGGATCAAGATTTTAGGCTCCTGTGTCCCCTTGAAAACACTCCACCTGTCTACACCACGGAAACAGCCCCAGCTAAGAGCGGAAGAGAGACTTTAGGTGCAGACAGAAATACGAATTTGTAGTCCTTGACAGAGAACCGTGTTTTATCCCATCTAGTCTGAGGTTAAACACAATGTTCTGTCAAGCCACATACGGAGGAAAACATGGTTTGGCAGCGGCGTCTTGCATAACCACGGTTAAACATGGCATACCTCCGCGGGGCCGCCGCTGCGGCGCGCGATTTGCATCGCGTGGAACGGCTGCCAGTTTTACTTTCATCTGCGTCTCAGGAACACCGAGGAAGCGGCGTAGCTGTAAATACATCAGCCGTTACGTCCTCCCTGTAATGCTCTGACTCGTCACCGCTTTCTCTCTGGAGCTGCAGCTGCTCACCGTAAACCCTGACACCTCTCTGCCCGGGGGGGAAGCAACAGACGCTGCACGTTTAGAGACCCCGCCAGGACACCGTCTTCATCTCTCCACAGGCAAGAAAAGGTTAAAACTGACCATAACTGCAGGTGTAAAATGTGAATTTGGCTGGGGTGAGACACCTTCTCCCCCCACTCCATCCCCTCCCGAAGCTCAGCTGTGCCCCGAGCCCCCCAGAGTCCCATTCCCGCAGGAGGATCCAGACCCACCCCTGAGCCCAATCTCCTCTCCAGCCTTCCAACACAACAACCAGCCCAGATGACAGGTCAGGATACAAATAAAGCCATCCATAATTGCACATCGTTAATTACTGAGGGTGTTTGGGTTTCTCGGAGAGCATTAGGTTGTGAAGAGTCTCGATCAAAGAGCCCTTAGGGCATTCAAATCAAGGCAAGCATCAAAACCCGCAGCTGTTTTGAAAACACAGCTTCAATCGCGTGCTGCGGAGGGGAAAGGCTTGAACCCGCCTGCCCAGTAAATAAGACGCCCTGGAAGGGCTCCCTGCTACAAAGCCGTCTGCGACGGAGGGCAAAGGCTGCGACCCCGGGGGTACGAACATCTGCAGGAGCCTCCAGGGGCTCCCAGGACTCAACGGCGGGCGAGTTCAGCGAGGCTTTAACCACAGCCTTCACCCCAACACTGGCAGTAGCCATCACGCCACAGGCAAGCGAGGGAGATATTTCCTCCGCTCTCATTTCTCTGTTGCTCTCCCAAGCCTAATCTTTTGTGCCCAGGCACGGCAGCTCTGAGCCCGCGCTTGCGAGAGATGCATTTTACGGCATCGTTCTTCACCAGCTTGGAAACGATTAGAAGAAAAGTTGAAGAAACTTTTGTCAAAAAAATTGTGACTGATAATTGCAACCCCTGAAAATATTTTTAGCTAGACCAAACCAATGTATAATACATAGTTATGCTTTTATAACGATGGAAGAGTATTGCAGGCAAGTAAAGTGTGCAAAGAGGGAGTGAAAGCAGCAAGAAGTAAAATAAAAGACATCACAAATCAAAAAGATAAGGTAATTAATATACACAAAATTCAGGGAAGAAATTACAAATCAAGGAAAAGGACGTGGTAAAGTCTCTAGCAGAACTGAAGACAGTTCAAAGGACAGTTATTTTTAAGAAGATGTTACAGTGATTTGCACGATGTGTGTCCGCTATTAGATCAAAACGAAAGACTAATGATGAAAAGTCAGAAGAGTCCTGTACTTGGAACAAAGCCAGGCAAGCTATTAGAATGGAGATGAAACCTTTCTATTGCAAATGATAACACAAGAATACGTTCTACATCTCACAGTAAAACACGAGACTTCTCCAGAAGCTGGTCTCGCAGCTTGGCGGGCCGCTGCCAGGCTCTGCAAAACCTCCTGCTTGGAGGAGAAGGTCTGGGGGAGCGCGGAAGACGGATCTGTTGTGTCAGTGTCTAAAGACGTGTGGGATGTTCCACATTAGGGTTGGCCTAAGCCCCGAGTTTAATTCCAAATGGGATAAAAGACTGATGCTCAATAAATAAAGATATAAAGGGATGCATTATAATTGATGCCAGTCTATTTAATAATGTCCTATTGAAAAAACTTGGTATTGTTTTTCATGGGATTTTAGAGAAGAAACAAGATGATAACTCAGAGATAGGAAATTACAAGGGAACTCGCTCTGTTCTGCTTAAAAAGGTTTAATCAGAGGGGATCTGATCACAGGCAGTAAGAACATACAAGAGGATTTTGATAATATTTGGGTAGTAGTTCTTTTTCTAGCAAACAGATGTTCTATCTCAGCCAAACCCACTGGGCTTGAAGCAGAACGTTAATTCAGGGAGGTTTTAGGAACGGTGTCCCTAGGCCATTCCCGAGTCCCTTTTGGCCTTTACATCTCCAAATGCAAGTTTCTAAGCACCCAGGCAGCTATTTCACAGCTTAGCTCTCACGTGAGTATACGTACGTTTACTCGGGAATAGCTGTCCTGTGAAAAAATAGAGAAATAAAGGTCTGTAGATCCAGAGAGATCGGCGCATATCCATTAGAAAGCTTCTAGTAGTCGCATCAATTTCAAAATCTTAATTCCGTTTAAGCTTGGAATTTCTCACCCTCTCCCTTACAATGCCTGTGAACCTTACAATGACTATCTGGCCAAAAGCCACCTTCTTCTGTAACAACAGCGCTTGAGGTGAAGGGCCACCAGTCTCTCCTCCACCAAGCACTTACCATCCTATAATTTGATATAACAGCAGCCGTAATTTTAGAAGAACCCACATGCCTGTTGCAGAGGCTCAGCCCGAGGGAAGAACCCCTCTTCCTCGCCACGGAGCCTCTGCGCAGACAAACGCGAGGCAGAGCCGTGAACCGGGGGGGCTCACCCGCAGCCCCGGCGGGGGCATCCCCTGCGGGGGACGCGGGGCGGCCCGGCCCCCGGCGCTCACACCCCCCCCGGGATGCTCGGGCCCATCTGTCACGGTGGCATCACGCCAAGGCACGAGCGGGCTGGATCCTGCGCGAGGCTCAGCGCCGCAGGCCAACTCCGTGCTGCTCGCCGCAGCGGCGCGGGCTCGCTCCGGAGAACAAAGCTCTCGCATCGATCCTAAAGTACTGTTTAGCAGCGCCCGTAGAGAAAGGATCAGCCCCCACCAGAACCATGCGAAAGAAAATAGTCCACAGCCCTTATTAGACTCATCAGAAAGGTTAAATAACTTGATTCCACCAACATATCGCAAAGTACCAGTGATGCACAAACCCACTCTGCGCAAAAAGCTGCTTCTACCGGTATGAAGCCGCACCAACTTACTGCGGGTAAGACCTTCTGTCATCCTTTGCAGCCAAGATTTCACACGAGCTTTTCTACAGTCACCCAACAGCAAAGCTGGAGCTGCTGACATGTAGCTTGTGAAGTGCCAAAGGATTTTGGGGGCAGGAAGAACACACAATACTGCTGGTTGGAGAAGAACTGCATCAGCTTTGAGGAAGACATTTGGGAGCATAACCCAGCTGAGGTGTAATCTGCATTAACGGCAGAGGGTAACCATCAACCCAGAAAGCCCCTATTCATCAGCACGTCCAAGCATGGGGATGGGCCTGGACTTAAGTGCAGCCTTAAGGTTAAGTGTTCGCACATGTGCTTTATTGAACCAGGGCCAAAGGTTCAGGTGGGAAGTGCCCCGCTGGGAACTGGCTGGTTTGTCCTCCTACGTTTTGTCCATGATCTGCAAGTGCTCAGGCCTTGTGGTGGTTGGGGCAGGGTGTGGGGTGGCAGCTGGACCCCGTTGTGTAACTGGAGCTCGTCTGCAGGTCCCTGGTTATTTTTTTACTACAAGAAGTATTTATAGTTCCAGCCATAGCACACCAGCCCAGTAGTTTATGGCACCCATAGCGCTGGCAGGAGGAACCATGGCAAAAGCCTGACAAAAGGCACTGAAATACCACTGGGGCCGCCATCTGCGCACAGGGTTGGCAGAAGATGCTCCTCTGGTTGGCTGCTCTGTGCACATGCTGCTGCAGAAAGCAGGATCCATGTGCTTGCTGTCCTCGTGTTGAACTTCTGCCTTTACATCTGGCCTCGTCCAAACCCCATAAGCGCTAAGAGAAAGTTTCAGGAGACTGAAGTTGGCTCTAGGTGAGAAGTTGTGGGTCTCGCTGCTCCTTGCTCAGAAGTGAGCTGGGGGAAACGCAACACATGAAGCCCCATGTGCCCCATCTCTGTGCCTGGGGGAGGCTCCAATCCCCTTTTTCTATGCTAAATGCTCCAGCAACAGCAAGGTGAGCTTGGATCGGTTGTGTGACACAAGCCCCAGGAGATGGACCAACCAGCCAGATGTGCAGATGACAACCCAGAGGGCCCGCTGGTCACTGTTTCACAGTAGTTCTTATTGCTTCGCACTCGTTCAGCTGCAGCTACAAACATGTGTCCTTCCAGCCATGCCCAGGGCAGCGAAACAGGTACGTGCATTTCTGTGTCTGCCTCCAGCAGAAGGACATGTCCACCTCATATATGTGGCAGCCACATCTTACAAAACCGCTCGATGCTCATGTGCCAAGAGAGCAACTCCAAGTCTCCAAACCCACACCAGCTCGATCCTGCAGTTCCCAGGATTTCGCGAGCGGAGCAGCAGTGAACTGCCCCGCTTGCTCTACCCTCCGCAGGCGATGGCAGTACCATCGGTGGTCCTCCAGAGTGAGCTACAGGGCTTGGTCTAGAGCCAGCTGCAGCCTCCTCAAAGTTTGAGTTTGAAGGGTTTGGATTAGGCCCAGCTTCGTGGCTGTAGAAAAGGTTTAAACATGAGGACAGCAGATACTGAGACAAAATTGGGTCTCTGTTACGAATTCAGGGGAGAAAATGGAGACTGTCGCTTACGATGCGTTACTCAAAACCTTCAGAAAGAGGCAAAGGAGGTGGTTGTTCTTCCCTCTTGCAGGAGCTCCATGGTGGTGACCCTCCTGGCACCATTGCTTTGATAAACAGCCTTTAAAGAAATTACCTGAGGAGGAGCCCGTGTCTCTCTTTGGGAGCTGAATCCCCCGTTACTGATGGTTTTATCACCTCATGACATTGAAACCCGGGTGGGGCTGTTCATTTTACATTTTGGCAATGTCAGCTTCCCACTAAACCATTAAGACTCTCTGTCCCCTAAAGGGTGGCAGGTTTTCCTCCCTCCTGATTTACGAAGAATTACAGGACCTGGTGAGGGATATCGCTCAGGTGGAGCACACTGCCTGATCTAGCATCTAATAAAATGAAAGATCTTCCTTCACTTATTTCAAGTGTGAAGCACTTGATTTTGTGCGATTTCCACTTGCATTTGAAATATATATGGAGTGTGGATAAATTCACACAACGTAGTTTTAGGGCTTTTAGAAATTTTTCCATAACCACCTTTAACTGGAGTGCCCATGCTGCTCCATAAACAGGGTAAAACCAACAAAACACGATCTCAGCGCAGGTCACTGGCAGTTTCAGCTGTAATACTCAGCTCTATTAAGAGCAGTAATTAACAGAAAACGGAGTTGTTGAATGTTTGCTCTGCTCCAGCTCTGTGCCTGGACGAGGGCTGGATGCCCAGTGGCTAAATCGTCTGCTGAACAGGTTCTTAGTGCCCTAAATGCACCCCGGGCTCCGTAAACAAGCGCTCGGGAGACTCGGAGCACCCGAACGTAGGCATTTTGCTGAAATGCTCAGCTACGGGCTTTGGCGAGGTATTTACATTTCATAGAGTGCTAGCCTGGAATTTATGAAAACAGTATGTTTCAGGTATCTGAATGCCTGAGGAGCTTTATGTCACACCCAAAGTTACCAGGTTTGTGGCAGGACAACAAGCTGCGTGCCGGTTCCCCGAGGTCCAAGGCTGGCACCCTGAGCCATACATAAATCTGACACAAGCAGGCTGAAAACCTGGGTTGAGCAGGGGACTGAAGAAATACAACTCGAGTTTCCTCACTCCATTTTGCCAAAGCGTCTTCACACAGACCCAGCTGCTGCTCTGCTGCTTGAGCTCGAAGGGAGCAAATGGGGGAAAAGGAACAGGGGACGTGTCTTCTCCTCCTCCGCCTGCAAACTTCTGCACAGCGGTTTTGATGCAAATCCATTTACTGCTGACCCGAAGGGGACGCTGAGCTCGTTCAGGCAGCTTGGGCCGGGTGGGTTTCGTGGAGGACTCGCTGGCACCCAAGTGCCACCAGTGCTCACTGCCAGTGCCACCGTGGCATCTGCGCTGTCCCGGCGGTGCGGCTGAGTGGGGCTTTGTGGGCTGGAGGTGTCCTCAGGCTGCTGGTGAGGCCAAATGCAAATACTAAATAAAGCATTCAAGACACTCCGTATGGTCTGCGAGCATCAACTGCATACGCAGCGTACCACTTTGAGGGTTCATCCAACAGAGCTTTCCCAACATGAGCTTCAGCACATCTTCAGAGCAGAGGCCGTGAGCACCTTCTGTTGGAGGGCTACGCAACGCAGCCTGCCACGGTTGAGCAGCAGAGCCAGGAGCAGCTCCCGTCTCCCAGTGCCAGTTCCCCATCCCTTCGCTGCCCCACCGCACTCTCCTCCAGCAGGAACCCGGGACAAGCGACACTTCATCTACGGCAGCCCAGGGAAGATGAGGGGAGAGGGGAGGAAGAGATGATTAAAATCAGAGTTTTCATTCAGAGTTTTCATTCTAGATTCAAATCTATACTGAAATTAGTCAGCCAATGACCTCATCCACCAGCGATGAACAAACAAGAAGATGACAAGCAAGTGTCGATAAGTCTCAGAAGACGTAACATCGTTCCTGAGCACAATTAAACACAGCCTTACAAACATCCTGGCTCTGACTGTTCACGAAGTCCATATGGAGTCATTAGCCTTCTTAGGTCTGTTTTTCCACCACCCTTAGATGCAGAATGAGTGCCTGACTGCATAGAAACCTACTGAGATTTAGGTAGGCTCTGAATTTAAAGAGAAAGAGCGATTTCTGAAGAATCCCTTTCTAAAAATGCTTGCCCTGGAAGAAGAGTGGTCAACTATGGATCCACAGGCCATCGTGGACAAACTCCCTGGACTGACCAGCCGCACCGTCAGCCCCGTGTCAAATGGCCGAGCCTGTGCCACAGCTAATGGTGGAGTTCAGCGGGAAGGAAACCAGATGGTCAACAACTGCATGGGTACTGTGTGTTACGGGGTCGGTGTCACCTCTCGGGTCGTATGGACTGTCAATTAAATCTCATTAAACATGTCCTGCACCCTCCAGGAGTTCTCAGCACTACTGCTTTGGCGCTCAGTGAGGAGACAAGGGTGGTACTACAGAGTCCTCGATTTCAGCTCAGGATCACTTTGACCGATGGACTTCTTATGGATATAGGTCCATAATTTTAATAAATTCCTTGAAGCCTTTCTTTGGTCAAAACTGGACAAAGGTAACTTCAGCATTAGTTTGGCTGGGATAAGACAACCACAGAACTAGGACCCACAACCTTCTTTTGAAATGATGGCCAAATCTGCCCATTGTCAACCTTTGTTGTCAGGCTTCAAATGGGAGAAGGACAAGATTCCTAAAATATAAATCTGAATAGATGTTATGAGGTTGGAAGTATTGTGTTAACTGTCCAGCTGAGATAAAGATATCCCTTTACTTTGCTCATTTTACAAACACACATTTCCTTGTTTTCCGTCCTTAGCACTGAGACTGACACACGTGCTGTGGGCCCAACTTCCCAAGGCTTTTCCAAAAATACCACGTGGAATATTGCATATATCTGGGTTAAAATGAGAATTAAGCTCACCGTTGCTAGCAACAGCCTTAGGAGAACCATCAGGAAAGAAAAGGTCTCCTCTCCCAGGAAGGCCCTGGAGCGAGCACAGGTTCACGGGAGAAAGGCTGGACCAGCAGGGATCAGGGGCTGCAACGCAGGGGCACGACACAAGGTCTTCGTTTTCTGGTACCACCTTTGTCTGTCAGTGGAGAAGAGATCGTCCCTTGCTCTACCACCAGCAAATGGTAAAGAAATGATATTTTTTCCGGGGGCTTGACTTATTTACATTATTGCAACTGTCCGATAACATGAACGAGAGCCACATAATTGCTGTGTGAGTGTTACAAACGGCTCCCCGGCACAGCGCACGCACAGACACACTCTTCCTCTCTCACAGTTTTGCAGGATCGGATCCTTAGTCAGTTCTTTCATTGCTTTTTCACAAAAAAAAAATAAATTTCTAATTTAGGGAGGAAAAGTTTTATTTAATTATCTTTTTTTTTTTTGGTCTTGAATTGACCAACTGCATATCTTCCCCTGGCTTTATCAAAGAAGCCACCAGTGCCAGAGCACATCTAATTTTAAGCGGGCTTTAGTTGGCAGACTTAAAATTGATCACGCATTTTAGTTTCAGTAACTTGCAATTTCTGCACTCTTTGATAGCACACTTTAAAGAACAAGTCTTCTTTAATGACAAAGGCTTAAAAGAAATGACCTTTCTGAACAAAATATCAAAGCTTAGAAAAGATAGTTCCTTGGAAAAAAATGTCTGAATTAAAATGACCTTGTGTTCTGAAACTTTTTCATACAATATCTGACGTCTTACTTTTCCTTTGTACCCTCAGACAAGACCAAGTATAATGTAGTAGTGTGGTGCCTCCAGTACATTCTGTGATTTGGGAAGGACTTGCAGTGCATTAAGATAATTAAAAAAAATAAATCAGATCCTGTATACACTCTCTATCAAGACTGCTCATCATTAGAATCAAAGCTGTGCATATTTTTCAGAAAACTCAATAAAACATTGTAAGATATTCTAGCGATGGCAAATATTTTCTTCCAGTCACAACAAAACCTTCTTCTCTGCAGCAAAATGATTTCTCAGTTTGAACCCGGAGTCAGCAGAGATTTGGGCAAGTACCAGGAGCATCTGCTGGCCCCAGCACAATTAAAGCCCCGGTGCAGAAGAAAGCAGGGGGCTGGGAGAAGGAGGGAGGTTGTGTCCCTTTTCTTCTGACTGAACCAGAAACGAACGTGAGACACAAGGGCTGTGAGTGGCACTGAAATAAAGTGTCACCTCGACAAGGGTCACCTCCCTTGATGCTGGGGAAAAATGTTACGATGCCATTTTCCTCTGGGGTTTCATATAGACTGAAATGACCACCTCTCCCACAGCAAAGATCAGTAAAATTAAATAAATAAAAAGCACAAATAAAGCTCTAACCAGACTCAAGCTGGTTTCACCAGGGCTTGTTTTATGGGCAACGAAGCCAACTACTGGCAGCTGGCAGTTCCCTACCCAGCGGGTGGAAAGAGAGATAGAGAGCAAGTAATATGTATGAAAACCTCTCTAATCCTGCAATTTGGACTCTAACTCTTACTTGCTACAGAAGTCATCAAAGAAATGTTAACAACAACTACAAGAGAACTCCAGCCAACTTTGAATTTAATTTCTAATCAGGTTTATAAGCACCTTCAAAACTGTCCTCACACGGTATTTGATGCTGGAGAGAGTTTCCCAGAGTTTTAAATCGCCCAGACTGACCAAGTTCTACTTTTCTCAAGCTGCTTTTTGATCATCGATGACATCAGCAACCCAATTCCTTCAAAGAGAAGGAAATTGAGGCCTGAATTCAACTAGCTACAAGAGGGGCCGTGTGTTTCTTTACGGACGTCCCCCTGCCTTAGCGCTTTCAAAAGCATGATAACCGCCCAGATATCATGCAAAATCGCAAGCAGAACAGCAGAAGCAACGATGCCTCGCTTCCTTCACGCATGAGAAGAGAGATTTCTCTGTCCCAGCATCTGCCGTCGGACACGGCAATATCCAGAGGTAAATCCCAGCGCGCGTGGCCTGCAGCTCCGCGAGCTCTCGGTGCTTCTCCCGAAGAGCCCAACCACCGCTGCCCTGCACCTTGCCGAGTAAACACATTTCATTTTACTGCCCACAATTAACTAAATGCATCCTAACAAATGCTTCCTACTAAAACTCACCGTTGCCCCCGGCGAGGCTTTGTGGCACCTGCCGCAGCAGCAGCACCTCCTCGCTTATCAGAGCCGTGACAACCCCTTATCTGCAATTAGAAGAACCACTTGTTGATTCAAGGAAGGTGGAGAACCTGCCCAGGCCCAGACCAGCCTGATAATCAGCAGAGCACCCAGCAAAGCCGGAGCCTGTGTTTGGCAAGGAGCTCCCTGCGGGCGCTGCCAGGAGGTGGGGGTGGATGGAGCCCAGCCTGCCAAAGCCTCTCCTCGCTGATCTCCACGCCAGGCGCAGATAAGCGCGCAGCTGGCGAGCTGGGACTCCAGCCGCGTCCAGCCGCCGGCATTCAAGCGGTCAGGACCCTCCTTATTCTGCCCGGCCCGCGGCACGTCGAGTGCCGGTGCCACCGGGGCGAGGGAGGAGAAGTGGCCGTTCCCGTCAGCAGCGATACGGAGGGTCTCGCTGCCACTGCTGGACTTAGAAGGCAGGAATTTCTGGCCCCCTCTCAAGCACTCAGACCATTCACTGTGCCTTGATATGCACGCTGCTGGCAGCACGGTGCCTAGGGGAAAAAAAAAAAAAGCTATTCTTGTGTTCAGCATATCTAAATTTACAGATTATGAATGTACTAACGTACACCCTGGCTCAGGGATGGCCAAGCAATAGGGAAACCCTCCTGTGCCTGGGGGGCAGAGCCAGGAGGACTCCCCGTCCAGGGCCTTCAGCTTTCCACTGGCGCCCAAACCTCATCCCTGCAAACCCTCGGGAACCTGCTTAGATTGACCAGGATCACCCGAAAAAGCCTGTGTAGGCTCACACAGAATCAAGGCCGTAGCGGTTACGACTCTTTTCGGTAACGCCCCATAATTGTCTTACCAGTAAATAACGAATGACTTCCCCGCGACCAGCGTATGCAACCCCGATGATCGATTTATATGCAATTAACTGGCAACGGCGGCTGCATTTGTCATCACGGTATTTTCGTTCTCGCTATTTTTCCTCGAAACACGGCATGACATGTTTTCCCCGTTCACAAAGCCAAACAAAACTCTCCTGTGCACTGTGGCTACAGAGGTGAGTGAGATGCCCAAGCAGGACAATAATGTCAAAACAAAATAGTACAAAATAATAATATTTTAATATTATGTAAACACATGGACACAAAACAATGTCAAAATATGTTAAAATATTTTGGACAATAATAATAGAAAATGGGATTTTCTTCATGTATAAAAGTGAAAAGAATGGGACTGGGAAGTAATAACAAGAATATTAGTAGAGAAAACCCTACTTGTTCGGTAAGCAAGCTCAGCACGGAGTCAAACACGCCGTATATCGAAAGCATAAGTCTGTAATAAGAGAATGATAAAAAAAATAATAGAAGGAAGATGCAACTAAAAACATGCTGGCACAAGCAATGGATATGTTTTCATGAACTTCATTACAACTTATGTGCTAACAAAACAGCCACCGATCTTTGCAGTTTAATTTACAAGAGCCAAATCTTCAAACCTATTCAAAGCAGTCCATTTGGCAACCGAAGAAATCCAACGGCTCCAGCAGCTACCTGAAAGTGAAGAGATTCTCGTTAGTTTTATTCCATTGTTTTTACTATAAAACCACAACAGGCTGAGACCAGGGTTGGGTCCGTCTGGCAGCGGGCCGGGTACGGCTGTGAGCGCGGCTGTGTGGGACGGCCAGGAGCACGCAGGGGCGTAAAGCGGTAAAAATCAGTATGTCAGTGAATGAGGATGAGGTAAACGCTAACACAAATTGTCAGGTGAATGTAGTCTTGGAAAAATATCTGCTCAGGAGGAAAACGTCCCTGAAGGGAAGCAGCACAAGAGCTTCTCCATGTCCGGGAGCAAACGCGTCAGCTGCCCGGCCGGGAGAGGAGCTGGGATGCGCCGTGCGGGCTCCATCCCTGTCCCTCTCCTCCAGCAGGACACGGCTGGGGCTCCTTCCACCCCCAGCATCTCCGTCATTTGTGGCCTGGCCTGATCTAATGGCCCGTGATTATTCATCTTTTGAAACAGCTGTTTTCCTAACTAACGAAGACACTAATTCAGAATAAGTTTGAGACAAAACACGTCCCTTGGCAATGCTATTGGAGAGCGTCTAGAGACTACGTTACAACTTTATATTTATCTAACAGGGTTACCTACGCTGGACTTATTACCAAGAATCTCTGATGTTTTCAGTTTCCAATTAGCTTTAGCTAATTCTCGTTAAGAAAAAGTATAGGATTAATATTTTCAGACAACTTTCACCCTGTTAACATTTCTACAAATGGCTAAATATCTTACAAATGCTTACGCTATTTTTACAAGCACACATTCTTATTTGCAGAAATCCTCATGTGAGATATGCAAATATCATCAAAGTCTATAAATACAAAAGAGCTGGAGTGGCTTTCCGAGGAAGTTTCCTTTTACTCACCTCTCCATGTGAATCACTTACTCTAAAGGCACAGCAAGGCTTTTTATTGCTGCGGCACTTGCCATAATTTATATTGGAGGGTGTAAACGTCTGAAAAAAAAAAAGCTCAGGCTCATGAAGATCCGGTACTTTGAAGATGTGATCTGCAATATTATGCATTGCATCATTGTTTTCTATCTTAAAAGGAGGTGGCATCACCGCAGAGCCGCAGCTGTGCACCCAGCCACTGTCTCATCACGAACGTCGAGGCAAAGCCCAGACTTGTAATGCACCTGCGAGTTCTCTCATCTGGCTCTAATAGTACTGACTAAGCACTGGGAAAACTCTCAGACGCTTGCTTACTGAAAATAAGGATCTTTTAAAACGGCAACCATATTCGAGTGTTTTAATTAAGCCGTAAAACTTCGAGAACTGGGATCCACAGGTGTGAAATGGTACCAATTGATCCCAGGTAATCACGTACCTCCTGGCGTGGTAGGTGTTCAGCTCTTCCTGGAGGACGGAGGCTCTTTTCTGCAGAATATTTACCTGTAAAATAGATCCCACGTGAAAATGGTGTACAAAATTCTAACTAATGAATTTGCACTCCTTTCATAAAGGGTGTTTTTCTCGTCTTTCCTGCCTAAAAAACAATGCAATAACACTTTAGCTGCATCCTAGGGTTAATACTTGATAGAAGGTCGTTAGCATGGCTTCCCTGGCCCCGCTCCGGCTGCACGCTACCTACCGCTTTAGGGACAGACTCAAAACAGAGTTTGAACGCAGCCGGTGGGATGAGATGGGTTACGCGAGGCTCTGGGAGCTCCACTTCTATCCTCAACTCCCGTACGACGCCTCCGCTCAGATCCCTGCACTTTTGCTCTTGTGATGAAGGTACTCACCTGTTCTTCAAGCGTATGAAAATTAATGTTTATTAATACGCCGTGGCCACTTTTGGACGACTCAGCAAGAGCAGAGAGTTGGGCAGCGTACTTTATATTTAGCAACGCTTTTAGAAAACTTTGCCCAAGCCTCAAGTATTTTCTTTTTTGTTTGTTTGTTTGTTTATTTTTATCACTGCTGGGTGTTTTTACCCAGCCTATCCTCTTCATCCTCCTCCAACAATAAATAATCCTGACAGGTGCAGAGATTACGCTGCCCTTCGTGTCTGATGTTTTCAAACAGGAATTTCAGCAATTTTCAAAGCCCAGGACACCTGTGCTTCAGAAAGAGCCCTGCTGCTGAGCGGTCTGCGACGGCCGCGTCCCGCTGGAAACACAGCCAGCAGCTATGTATTTCTGGGATAGCACCCAGGTTTCAGTGCGTGTAGTTACTTTTACTCTTTTGAAATGCTGCTGCTGCTTACAGAAGCCCTGCAGGTGGATATCAGATTCTACTTTGTTTTTTTTAAACTCATTAAAAGGTGCGGTATTCTTATATTAGCTCCAGAGTAATGCTTCCTACCAGACAGCGCTAATAGTCAACCACACTTTAAAAATAGCTTTTTACTATCAACTGGAAATAGATTTCCCCAGTAGATCCTTAACTCTTATTTTCCCACAGCTATTTAAATGAGAAAGAGCATCATTCCCATTCGGAATCCCTTGATATATAAGCAGAGTGTTTACAACAGAGCATTGAAATTGGGTCTCTATAGAACATAGGAATATGAAAGTTTCCCCTATGAAAATTTCCTACTTCTATTAAAGGCACGCTTTGCCAGGGGAAGTGTCTCACGCATAGCAAAAAAATGCTTATGCATTGCAAAGAAGGGGGGGGGAAAGGAAAAAAAAGCATAGACATTAAATTACCAACCATCTCCTATAGAGAGTGCGTAAGAAAGAGAAATGGAGAGTTTGTCGATCTATAATTGCTTGAAAAACGGTCTGGGAAATTGGCACAGGGAGTGTGCTGGTGTCAAGCCTACACTTGTACGCCGCGTCCTCGGGGCTTTTGCGCTTCCCGGAGCCCGCGGGCAGCTCTGAGGCACCAGCGCCGCCCTGCCTCTCCCGCCTCTTCCCTGCAGCCCAGGAGAGATCCCGGTCCTTCCCAACACGTTTAAATGCACAGCCCGGCACTGGGCCACGTGCGAATTCTGGCAGTGTTTTCTTTGCATCGCCATTATTTCACACCTATGATCACTCCTCTTTATTGCTATTTATCCTTCTTAATGTGAGTTCAAGCAATGATGATGTTTTGTTTTCTTCCAGCTCCTAATATACTGAACAGGACAGCATCAAACAGCTTCTGCGGGAACCACGTACAAGAAACACACTCAATTCCTTAGTAATTCCCTATTTACAATGCCATTGTGGTATTTGTACTAGCCAGTTTCATAGTCTGTTTCATACAAATAATATTGATCCTGTACTGCTCTAGATGAGCTAGTGTCTTGCAAGATTAAAACCAAAACAGTTACAGAAGTCTGTCAGAGCCTCTTTATATTGGAAAATGTAGAAACAACACAACGATCATTTGGATGACTATCTCAAAAGAAATACCCCATTTGCTTTATTACATCGGCTGAAAGAAAACAAAATGATTTCTCATTCTCTCTGCACCCTTCACGTGCATCCTTTAAATGATTGCTTCAGGAGAAACGGGGGAAGGAAGATGAGAGATAACTGCGCGCTACACATGAAAGGTTGAGAAAAAACCCCTAATACTGAATACAGCGTAAAGTTGTACCTTCAATCGCCAGCTGAAGCAAAATCTGGGATCAAAAGATACAACACGGTATTCTCAAGGTGAGGAGTCTGGGGGAGAAAAGCCTTGTGAACGCTGACTAAGTCAGAAGCATACGAGTCCTGCCATAATTTGGTTTTGAGACTTACTCACTATTTTTGGCCAAATTTTAGATGGTCATAATTTCTTGTCTAGAAGAGATGGTTTTTATCCAGTCCAAAAAGTTGAAGACGAATAAGAAGAATTTACCTGAGATTTTAAAGATACAATGGTGTCTTCAAGTTCCTGTCTCACAGATGCTGGCATCAGACCTTTGAATGTGGTTTCATATTCTTGTCGTATATGGGTCATCTGAAACAGAACAAAACGAAATTTATATATAGATGGTTGCTCTTGGAAGCTGGAGAGTAACTTTTTTGCTTCTTTTGCCCAAATTGGAGCCCAAGTAAACTCCGAATTGAGATATCAAGGGAAAGGGAAGGAGAAGAAAGATCAGTAAAGACCTATAAAGCACAAAAGAGGTAAAAAAGAGGAAGAAAGGAAAAAGAAAACATAAGAATAAAGAATATATGAAACAGTACGGCATTTGTTGGAACATGGTCTGAAGAAGCAATAATCATTCCTAAATCTGTCTCAACAGAGCATTTATACAGCCATAAACTTTTCAAATTGATAATCAGAAGTGTTATTTTTGTCTTTGGTGGGATCTGAACGACGTCAGTAGAGGGATATTTGCTCCTTACTCCCTTAGACAAGGGGAATTACTGTTTCCCAAGATTTTTTCTTACATAATTTCTCAACTTCTAGGTGCTTTTAAGGCCTATTGATTGCACAACTGCTTTTCATTGCACTTTGTGTCTTCCTCAACTTCACTGATGCTACGGGACGTTCAACGAAGAGGTCCGAGTGCCTCAGACGTTCTGAGATCAGACGTTCACACCAAAATGATTTTAGTCCACAACCTTATTCAACAGCTGCTGAGTAAGCAGTATGGTTACAACGCCGTGTTAAATGAAGACAGATCAGCTGGAAGGACTGTGCTTCGTATCTCTCCGGTGAGGCTGTATGTGCTGAATCTTGTCCCAGGAAAAGTCCGGAGAGTCTGGATCAGCTCCGTCCACCAAGCGGCACAGGACTGCTCGCACGCGTTATTACTCGGCTGAATCAGGGCCTCACATCTGTACTTAACTTCCAATAGGATTAACCGCTTAATTCAAATTAAGCAAGTACTTAGGTGTTTTTCTGGATTAGCAGCTGAATACGTAAATAAAGGATAAAAGGGAATCAATATCAGATTAACTCATAAAATATCTTTAAACGCTCAAATTGAATCTTTTTTCCCAATGACTTACACGCCAACGCCATTTTGCACTAATTTTGGTTTAGTTACCAAATTGCTTAAATCTACCATTGCGACCGCAAATCAAAACCTCAGCCTTACATCTGAAGAAGCCACGAGTTGTAACTTCCAGCTGCCAGCTTGCAAGGGGCGCACACGCTTCAACACGTGAGAACCCAGCCCAAAGTTCACTGCAAGATGTGCCAATTACCATCTTTCGGAAAAAGCAGGTCATGCCAAAATCTGCATTATGCATCACACAATTATCAATACAAAAGGAATAAAACAATCTGATGAACCTTTAGGAAAATTCTGTCTATGAGTCATTCCAACATGCAGAAGAAATCTCCAAATCTCTATGCAAATAGGCAATTAGAGGCTTTCCTTGTGAGCTGCAAGTAAGCGAAGCCACTATGCAAATCCAAAGAAAAAAAAAAGGTGAGACAGGAAACCTTGTCTGAACTCTGCTTGTATATAAGCCAGCGATCAAAATTTATGTTTTGGAAAGTTACACCAATAAATTTATGCTACTACTTCTATAAGGGCTTACAATGCTATGCATAGGTGCCTTGCCAGGATAAATATTTTCTGAGCCAACAGCTCGTTTGGGTGGGGATCTTGATCGATCAGGAACATATATTTCAGTTCATTCAACGTGTCACATTTGTTCTTGGTGAGGCGGGAGCAGAAATGGGCAGCTAGAACAGCAAAATGCTTTTATTTCCTAAACTTTGAATAATAAAGATTTATTCCACAATTAAGAGGATCTGCATGATCCATCACCTTGCCAATAAGTTGGGGTGACCCAGCCAGCACAGAATCATAGAAACACAGAATGGTTTGGGTTGGAAGGGACCTTAAAGACCATCTCATTCCACCCCCTGCCCTGGGCAGGGACACCTCCCACCAGCCCAGGTGGCTCCAAGTCCCGTCCAACCTGGCCTTGAACCCCTCCAGGGATGGGGCAGCCCCAGCTCCTCTGGAATCTCCATCGCCGGGGCCTGACTCAGACTCAAGCTCTGCATTTTCAGGCGATGCCAATGTCAGGAGCTGAGCCCAGGCTCTGGTACCACGCACCAGGCCACGAGCCAGGACTCACACCAGGTCCCGCAGGTGCCGAGCACACAGCAAGAGCCCCTAATTATGATTTTTCCTAGAGGAAAGTCGAGCAAGTTTCATTGCAAGTAGAAGGAACAGAAATTGTAATACCGCTCTGTGAGTGAAATAATAATGTTCTAATTGTGCAACAGTCTTCTTTCAACCAAGTCACTGGTTTTAATAGTTTAATCTGCAAGTGTCCTCTAAATACACGCTTTCACAAGGCTGTCGGCGTTTGCTATTAACTCTGCAAAGCAGCAAGGGGGTTGTTCCCTTTTGACAAACATGTTTCTTGGAAAATCACGAAGAAATACATACTGTGCTTTAAAGTAGGGATATATATTACTGAGTCGGCTGAAAATGGAGACAGAAAATGAGAAACAAGCCCTGGTAGCTGTAATACTGCTTGGGGCTGATTTCTTACTCTATTTCAGAGGGAAGACGCACGCTTTTTGCAGTGAAAACTCGTCTTTGGGATACATTGCAATTTGTTTGTTTGCTAAGCCAAAATTTGTTACTTTCAACTGTGCTCACTAATAATTGCATCACAATAAGATGAAAATAAAATCCCAGCTGTTTCCTGTCCTCTTATGATAAACAACATGCTGATATTTTTGGCTGAAGTTACTTTCAAGGTCTATTGACCCAGCAGATAAAAATAGCGCATGGCAAAAATCTGAGTCACTTCTTACAACTGAAAAATAATATATAGTGGGCTAACGTATACTAATTTTAATGTGGGAAGGTCTTTATTTTTTAACACTTATTTTTGACCAATGAAAGCTACATCTGCAGGGATTTTTTTTTATAATTTTTTTTTTTTTTTGTGCCTTAAAGGCTTTTTTGTTCTTTTATAGCCTCAAGCTGCCTCCCTAGGATCCACAAATACTGTGTCTCCTCTTGCACTCTTGAGAGATGTTTAAAATTGCAATTCTTCAGCCCTCAGGAGGGCTTTAGTCTGCTGCATGAGGATAGCTCTATTTCATTTACTGTTGTGGTCGTTTTTCTTCAATCCTGAGAAAGTTTTTTTTTTTTTTTTTTTTTTTTTTTTTTTTTTTTTTTTTTTTTTTTTTTTTTTAAAATTCATTTTGGTGAGTTGATTTAATCCACGAACCCCTAGGAAGGTTTTATGGCTTTTAATATTAAGCTGCCACACTGGTCTTTGTTTATTCAGGTTGGTGGCTAACATATGAGGTCTAAAGTTGTACCATCAATCATCTTTGGTGTCAGCAGAAACAACTGGAAGCTGAAGTTGCCACACATAGCTCAGGTATGCGCAGTCACACGATAAATTACAAAAAAGGGACAAATATTCACACAGTTATAAGAAGTGAAGCAAAAAGTGGGAAGTTATCTCAGGGAAGACCGTGAGATCTTGTCATAGTTGGGCACTGACCATTCTCAAAAGAGACAAAAGTTGGTTTTGATGCCCAGAAGAGAAATATCCAATATCAAGCTTTCCAAACCAAGCGGTCAGGCCCGGCCAAATGCATTTCAGTAGCATAAGACAAGTTTCAATTTTATTGCTTCAAGGGGTCTTCAGGTGGCACAATCCAGTTCTGCAGCTAGTCCTTGTTTGTGGGGCTGGGTGAGAAGCAGAGGGGAGCACGGGGGCGATCAGGAAGAAGTCCCGCTGGCCCCTCGCTGCACTGGAGTCACTCTCCTTCCTTTTTGAAAGAAACAACCTAAGCACAGCCAGGAAAAATGCAGTATTTTCAAGATGACCAGATACATTTTAGTCCATGTGCTAACAGCCTGCAAAGCAGAGGATATTCTGCTTCTCTTCTATGCTTTGCTATACAGCCACGACCACGACATTTCTTCTTGGGGTTCCTGACACCCGCTCTCCCCGTCTTCCTTCTGAGAGGTCTGTGGTGCTGAGTTTATCACCCAGAACACACTGTCCCTGGTGCAAAATCCCCGTCTCTTTAAAAAACAATAAATAAAAACCAAACCCAAATGCAATCTTGTCCAGATCTCCCAATTGTAAATTACTTGATTTGAACCAGAAGAGCAAAAGGAAAATGCAAAAGAAGCCCTGAGGTGTACACTGCCAAAGTAAATGAAGCGACCACAGAAGAGTTGTTCGAGTTCCTTTAAAAAAAAATAAATCTTGTCTTGAAGGGCACAAAGTTAAGATTTTGTTTATGTCAGATAAGAATCAAAAGGCAGTTCAGTTAACTAAGGTGGTGTGGTTTCTTCAGTATCTTAATTTCTGCCTGCGTATGATACTTGTGGAGGATAATTCCACGTGTGCCAGGAAACAGCAGGATAGTGACCAAAAGGCATAATTAGGATCATATCATTATTATCAAACTTTCTCCACGTTTAAGAGGGAGTAAGACAAGAAAAATAATTTCCTGTGTCTCAAATCCTTTCCTGCATTATTTAAACAACGGCATGTTACAATGCTGTTTAAAAGAGAAATCTCTTTAAAAAGGTTATGCATCTCTTTCTGCAATACACATCTCTGAAAGGAGACGTGAAAGATCTGCTGTAATAAATCTGAAGTCAGGTTAGGGTACCAAAAAGGTAAAAATAGCTCCTTCAGCCTTAGGCAGATCATTTAGTCTCAGACTGAAGTCTCATCCTAAATGAGGACAATAATAATAACAATAATATTGCGTAGGTCAACTTCATCCAGGTGGTGTGAAGATTGCTGAAGTAATTTTCTGAAAGCACTTTGAAAAGGGCGAGCGAAGGACAAATTACTACGATGCCATCCCAATTAAAAAAAAAACCCAATCAACAAAAACCCAAACAACAACCCAATGAATGTCAAAGTAAGGATTAATCGCAGCTCGTTTGTGTTGTCCCTCATCGCACCGACTCCTCCTCTGCTTCTGAGCCCTCCTAACCTCCAAGGGAGCACAGCCCTGCTCCCACAGAACCGCCACGAGTCTCTGCGGCCCCTTCCTCCATCAGCTGCCTGGGGACGCCGGGCAATATCTACAACCGAGGAACCAAATCTACCAAAATCTGCGATTTCCTTAAATTTCAGATCTCTTGGGATTCTGTCATAGAAGAATATTTAATTAGAGCTTGAAATCTTCTCCAGCAATTTCTCCTAATGATGTATCCATTTTTTCAATGAAGAACAAGGCCTGAACATTTGTCTTTTCACAATATAATCAAATACGAATATCCGCTGCTTTTTAGTCCACATCCTCTCTTATTTCAGGCAGTGGGAATTTCTATTCTTGCTGTGCAACGTACGTTGAAATATGGTTTTTCCAGATTTAGAGAAATAGAAGCAATTTGATACAAACGTTCTCAAGTTCTTAAGAAAAGTAACGAACGCTATAAATTACATGAGTTTGGCTCAGCTGAAAACAGTAACGAGCAAGATCAGCTGAGCAAGTCATTTTGTCAAGTGTACACCATGTTGTTCTCCACGGAGAAAATACTGCTGGAGAACCTCCTCCGTTCTGACAGTTTCAATAAAACACAAATTGGTGGCATAGCTTTGCTCTTTGTTTTTCTGTCTTTAGCTAGTAAACCATCTGAGCATCCACAACATTTTTGCCTTGTTGTTTTACTAACCCGCGGGGACCTCCAGCTCTGCCGGGCTGAGCTTTCTGCTCTAAGCTGTATTTTTTCTTTTCCCAACCTGCATCCAAGAGGCCTTATTACTTCAGTGGCTTGTATTTCGATAACTTTCTTTTCTTAACCAAGATCTCCCACCTGGAAAATCCTGTTTGTAGTTAAGCAATACAAGTCTATATAATTCGTAGCCGCAAAGGAGGGGAAGGCGGGCAAAGCTTTTTTTTTTTTTAAAGAAAAAAACACCAGTGGGCTGCATATGGCAAGAACAGCATTCTTGGGATTACGCGAGTTGGAGAGGAATAAAAGCTTTCACTGTCAACACCATAGAACAACCAGGAATGCTGCGGCTAGAAAATTCGCGCTGTTCTCTCAACCTCCCCCTCTCCAGGGCTCCGCTATTGTTCCAGCTGGGATTCGGAGGATCCCCGACTTCTTTTCCCCTTCGCTCGGCCACGGCTCGCACCCCCTGAGCGGGAGGAACAGAATCGACCAGCGCTGCTGGGCCACAGCTGGAGACACATGGTGCTCGTTTCTGCCTCTGCCGATTCCTAATACGCAGTCAAGATAATTAAGTCTGAAACAAAGCTATAAGCATCTTGGACACCACCACTGGAATGTATTTATGTATTTCAGTTCTACATTCCGGCATGTGTTACCTTCTATATGATCCTTTCCATCCTGGGCTGGTTCAGCAAGCGGAGGTTTCAGTGTGGGATCGGGGGAGGCGCTGAGTGCTGCTAACGACGGGGAGAGCTGACAAAGCCCAGCAGCAGGCAGGACGGGGCTCAGCATTTTCACACTGACTGCGCGAACAAGCAAATCTTTGTAGACAATCATCAGAAGCTACTTTTAACTATCACCATTTTCCCTCTTTCAAGAACAAAAACCCAATCGGCATGTCAACTGGAAAGCAAGCTGCCAGGTTTGCAAAGCGTCCCCCGTTGGCCAGTGGCTGCTCGGCGGTGGCCACGGGTGCGGACGGGCACACGGCCACTGCTGCGCTTTGCGGGCTGACGTCTCATCGATGGCATTTCATGCTGATTGAATTGCAAACAAAATAATACTTTAGAATTTAAATTACAGTAAAAGTCAGCATAAAGCTGGCCTTTTCCGGTCCTTTTTAGCTCCATCCCGGTACCTCATCACCTAGAAAAAAGGAATGGGACAGTTCACTAATTGAGCACCCGTCGCTGAGAGCCCACGCTGGAGACAAGCTGTCTCTGCTCTTCTCATCTGCCATCCGACTGGCTCCTCCACGCATTGACATTTCTTCCTTTTTTTTTTTTTTTTTGATTTCCTGCATTAAATACCAGCATCATTGTCCCTTGTAGTCCTACTTCAAACAGTTCTGAAAGAACAAAATTCCCTTAATTGATAATATGCAAGCAAACCACAGACGCTCTAAAATGATGTATCGCTCTCTTAGAAGAAAGATCTCTTCCTCATTCACTACTATTTAAGACGAAGAGCTAGAAAACTGTCATTTTAAAACACTCTCTAATTCCTGCATGCCAGCATATGCTTCTGTTCTTTTCTGGTAAAAATTCTCTTTTTCCTTTTAACTATTTGTTCTGTAGTTTCTGCTTTACTGTCTTTCTCCAGCTGGCCACTTCTTTCCAATAAATCATTCTGTTCTATGAAGTGGGTATATATTTGTGTATTTTCCAGTTGTGTCTGATTACCAAAGCTAACATTTGATCACTGGCTTCCACACGTACACCAGCATCGTCTACCTCTTCTCCCTTTGACAGTTGCACAGTTGGTGAGAGCCTTCTCTCCCGCAGTTCCTGCCATATGGAGCTCCTGGGAACTTTCAACTCCATTGATTTCCAGATCCTTTCAAATCCCACCTGCAAATCTGGTTTTCTGTGCTTGAAGCTCAGCTTCCATCTCCTTCTGCTAATCTGAAACTTCGTGCTGTACCGTATAACTTACTATATTCGGTTTAATTCTGCATTCCTTTCACAGCAGACCATTAAAGAAAATGCTATACAAAATACAAAACACATCAAATGCAAAGTTATGATTTATTCTAACAATCTCAGGCTTAATTAAAAACTGGGGAGTGCTTTTGTATCAAAGTGATTAATTAATATATCAATGGAATTGCATGTATAGTAGACACTAACAAGTGTAAAGGTGGTTGAATTGGGCTCCAAATAATGTCGGTAGTCATTTATGGTACCTTCGTCAACATTGCCGTACGCCGACAGGGGCACCTATCTCCATGAAAGGTCCCTTATAGAGATGTAACCAGAATCACTCTGGTTCTTCCCCAAACAGCCTCCGTCGGGAAGCCTGAAGAGAGAACAAGATGCTTAGAGATGGAGGTCTTGCCCTGTGCACGCCAAACAGCCTGACCAGCACGCTCTCGCTTGCGTCAGATTCTTCGCCCCTTGTATGTGGCTCTCCAACGTCTTTTCAAGAAAAATGTTTTAAACTTGAAATGTGTTCACCATAAGTAGTTAGAAAAGAAATCTCCTATTGTGCTGTCTGCAGACAGCGAACCAGCAGATTTTCAGGTGCCAGCCTGTGAGGAGCTCTGCCACCCTGGCTGTTTATCTCCTACGCTTTTCACTCTAGGTACACATATGAAATGTTTTATGGAGGAAAAGCGCTGCAGTACACAGAACCCTCCTGACCCCGGTGCCTGGCGTGCCGGCAGAGCAATGGACGGAGAGGGGACGGATGCAGAACTGCAGAAAAACAAGTGCTCTTCAGCCACAGCCCCCCCGGTCCGTGCTGTTCACGCACCGAAACCGCAGGAACTACTTTGATGTGACTATATTTGGTGTCACTGTTCTTGAAAGTCACCGTGGAAACTTCTCTCGGATTCCCCCTTCCTTCCCCATGGCAGCAGAGGCTGCGGAGCCCTGGTGCCAGCGCTGCCCGCCCGAGGGCTAAACGCCGGGTCCGCAGGGAGGGACGGGCAAGGGCTGCTCGCTGGGCATCGCCCCTGGGTGAAGATCCTTCACATGGAGACTAAGCTTTCCATTGCTGTGGGAGCAGAAATCGGTCTCTGGGGGAAAATTCTGGAAGCATTTCAGCAACGTGGCTTGAAGCAATGGGAGCAAACGGCAGAATTTCATCAGCAGCTCCAGTGCCTGTGGCTGGTTCTCAGTTCCCAAAGTGCTGGTGGGCTCCGCAAGACAAAGGCTGCCTAAATCCTCCTCACCTGCTGGCCACAGAGCAAACTTCCGTTTTTAAATACTTAACCTAGAGCTTATTAGCCTGATTTTAGATGACTCTAACGTGTTCTGAGAAAGACAACCCTTTGAGAAAGTGTGGAAATTCGAGGCAGGGGCCCCAGAAGCAGCGTCTTTCCCAGTCACCTGGGGCACCTGAGCTAAAAGTCCCGTCAGAGGAGAGCGGCTGGGTTCGGAGCACCCTTCCTGCAGCGCCTCCCCCACCTCCAGACGGAGGGAACTCCACTCCTTCCACCTGACTTCTCCAGGGCATACCTAGCAGGGCAGGATGACGGAAGCGAGGGCAAAGATTTTCCGTGAATTTACCTGACTGCATTTAAAACTCTGTGATAGCTTTAAAAATGAATCTGAAAAGAACTACGGACCAAAAGCCCTAAACTAAAGGGAGGTTAATATTACTCAGGCCTGCCAGCCACCGTTGTCTGAAGGATTTCGTGGGACCGTACCCTGGACTCCTCTCTGTCTGGCTGCCCCTTCGCTCCCAGCTCCCCAGAGCTGCAGGCAGGAGCACGGCTCCCACCCCGGAGAAGGAGCGGCAAATGTTAGAAGTTCTCGCTGCTACACAGCAACCGAAATTTCAGAACGATGCATCACAGCATTCATCTGAGAACAAATATATTTAGTTGGCATGGAAACGGGAAGTTAGGCTGACTGTGGTAAATATCCAGCAGTCATAAAAAACTGAGCAAGTCAGAATAATAAACATTAAAAATGAAAACTCGCTGAATGCTTTTGAATCATAGCTCTTTTACAGTTATCACTCCTGTTTTCATTTGAACATGAGTGAAATCCACTTAACAAACCAAGCTGTTCCATTTTATTCCAAATACTTCTACGACATCGTTATTCTGATAACTGCTTTTGCCTTTTTTTATAATCTATTTGGGAAAAGAGAAATTAAAGGGCTGGAAATCTACATTGGTATTCTCCTTCATTTCCTCAGTAACATTCATGAATTGAACACGATTGATTTTCTGTCTTCAGAGAATCTCTCTCCCTTACGACTCTGTTTGGGACTTGACTGCTTGGAGGAGCATCCCTATAGCTTGAGTGTCTACGGTGCCGCTACTTCAGCTGTTTGCGAACGAGGAACTTTTCCCCTCTGTTATGCGCAATTAGAACATCACACTCAATCCACCCCCAAAGTTAAAAACATCAGAACAAGGAATTAAAGAATAGTCGTGCGTTCTTTTACGAAAAAAAAAATCTTGCATGTAATTCTCAAAAGAGAGATTCTTGGAGCTTTTTAGTATACTGGCTTGGGGTGATTACCCTTACAAAAAGGAATTTGAAATGAAATGAGGTATTCTAAAGAAATCTAGATAAATAAAGCAAGAAGATCGCTACCACTAATTTTTATATAGGCCCAAATTCAGCAAAATTTCTTGCACATGCGTAAATTCCCTGATTCATTAAGGCACATGTTTAAGCTCTCAGTGATGTGCATCTTTTTTAATTACACATTCTCAGGATGTAGAGTCTGCTGGATGAACAATTCAGATTTTTTAACTATGAGTGACAACTGCACAAAGCCATATGACTCAAGGAAGAGAAACATTTTTAGTAGAACGAGACATCTTTCTGTCAGAGATCTTGTCTTACTTCAGATCTAGGCATGCATCGGAGACAACCAAGTGATACCCTACAAGAGTATACGAAGCAGGGACATAATCTAAACGGGATCGGTGGACAGGAAGCCGGTTCCCAGAGTTCCACAGTAGTGAGATATAAGAAACTTCAGCATCGCTTTGCAAGGGACGGCCTTGGACACACCGTTTCCTAGGAACCTTCCCAGCCTGCTTTCACTGTCTTGGGACTATAGATCAAAAAAACCCTATATATAAAAACCTATATATTAAGTGTGAGTTACACTTTATTTACTGCTATTTTGCCACTTTCCATGAATACAATTCCATATGTCTCAAGAGGGTGGACATCTAATTTTTGAAGGAAACATCCATCATCTTGACGTGAAGAAAGATAATACAGTTCTGAGGCTCCAGAAGTGCAGCATCACTGAACACATGGACTATTGTCCTAGAAAACCATGCTTAGCAGAGACAGGACAACCTTTACGGAAAAGATAAAATTATTTCGGTTAGTCAAAGTGGGAGCAATTCCCAGGCACTTTTGACAAACGTACGTCCATCTGGATTGGAACTCATCACTCCGATAACGTTGCCGTACTGCACCACTGATGAAACCACACAGACCCAACGTGACTGCATCTACTCGCACCGCAAAGGGGATCGACAAAGTAAACAGGAGTAAACACAAGTTCATACAAGAACATGAAGTATTGGAATGAAAAAGCTCCATAAAAAACAACAGCTCATCTTCAACTGCAGCGCCACGCTCGCCTCTAGGCCCTGGCTCAAGGGCTTGCCATCAGAGTCCTTCCGACATATTTCCCCCCACTTATTTCTAGGATAGTTTGTCTCTCTGGATAATTATAATAAGGAAAGGTTAACTCTGTGCGATCACCAGAGGGTTATTGTAACAAAGAGTTAAGCTTTGTGGATCTGTCAGTCACTCTTAGAGACTGAAGAGTTATAAGGACATTGCACTGAAAAAAAGACAAACATGGAGCACCAAGATACCACCCAACAAGCCATAACGAGAAACAGCTTTTTATTTTTAATTAAAAGCACAACAAAATGTTTTTTCATGTCTCATTCATTTGTTTGTTGTTGTTATAGAATCAAAACACAAGATTTTTCCTTTTAATGAAAAACAGAAGCTGTTTAACCCGCTCTCCTCCTTATTTATAGACAAGTAAAAGCTCAGAGAAGTGGCCTTTGTAATAGCGCCAGCGCATATTTCGATGTTTTATGCAATTCCAATTCAGACAGTATTTGGTAAAAGGAGAAAGCAAGTTCTAAGTTGCTGCCTTCAATATTTCCACTCCCTGATCGGCTGATGAGTCGTTAGCTACTGCTAATACTTGATGGACATGTTTACAGGTAGCCTGGCCAAGACATAATAACTGGAAATACGTCAGAGCTGTCGTTTTTCCATTTTTCTCCTGGAGAGATAACTAATGGATAACTAATGGATTAACCAGTCAGAGAGAAGACACACTAACAACTTTCAAAATGTTTGTCTGCAAAATAAACCAAAGCCCCCTCAACAAAGACATCCTCAATGGCTTCAGCTTCTTCAGAACGTCCCAATGGCTGAATGGCAGAGACCAGACCGTTGATGAACACAGGTACGGGCGTTACCATAAGTCTGCTAACGTAGTACCACCCTGCAGGAAAAGCTCTAAGCCGGACGGTGCAGTGTCATTTAAATAACGTTCTGTTCCATTCATACTGGGGAACGGGACTGAATTTCGTGTGGACAGGACGGCCCGTAGGTTGGTTTGGGCCAGGTGCTCATGTAAGAGAAAACCTTGAAGGCAGAAAGGGGGGACCATCCTGTGAATCTGCACATCCAGACTTCCACCTCTGTATTTCACAACCCATTTTTTGTTTCTTCTGGTGGATCCTCTCTCCAAATGGGTCAGAAAGAAAAGCAAAATGCCAGTGGCAAAGATTAAAGAAAAAAAATAATAATAAAAAAAAGAGATTTGGAAGAGGACTCTCATAGCGTGCAGGCAGTGCTGTCCCTCGGAGGGACAACCATGCACCAAATAGCTAATTTTCCTTCTGCTTTTCCAGGAGACTCTTCGAATGCAATGCTTGTTGCCCAACTCACTACACCAAATTCCTCCGGTGCGCGAGCACTGCGGCTCAGGGCGAGCCCGACCACCATCTAGGTTTGGGAGGCAGAGGGGGAAGAGAGCAGAAGAGCTAAGCACCGACTCCCCGGAGAGGAAATACATGAACATAAACACCACGGGTGAATGAGGGGTCCCATGTGCAAGTAGGATGAAAGTAACCAGGGAAAAAATATTTGAAATTAATGCTTATTACTCTTCTATGACCGCCCCGACTTACTATTCCTGCAGGTATAGATTTAGAAATGTGTTATATAGGATACATGTTATAGGATATATGTTATGGATACGGTTTACTCAGCACCACATAAAGTTCTCAAATGCTGCAAAAACTGATTTGTATTAGAAATCCATAAATTCGTAGGTGATTCAGATATCCACCAGCTGTATATTTTCCTGAATAATTCAATTTAATCTGGTTTGAATGCACATCATTGACTTCCCATTCCAGTATTAGTCTGTAAACTACACACACTATTTTGCTGGAAGTACACTAAATCTCCAATTTCACTGAACGTGTCCAGAATAATTTTGGCACTATTAATCATATGGAACTGTTTACAGACAACATGCTAGGACAATGAATGCATAACATCAGGAATAAAGATTATTTTTAGCTCAGTTATTGTCCAGTTATAATTCTTTAATTCTCTTAAACAACAGGTTAGAATAGTCTCAGAAATCTTGTTAAAACAGTATAGTCGGTTCAAAATAAATGCATCATTTAGCAGCTAGAATAGTTGAAATACCAACTTGAAATAGAGAGCATAAGATAAGCATTTGCCTGTAGGGTTCAGACAGTTTAATTCTCTTTTATTACCAAAAAAACAGAAAAGAAAGCTAGCTGAAAATTTTGCAGGAAAATATGTGCTTTTTGCTTTGAAGCAAGATATTATTTTTAAACATCGAACCTCCTTGCCCGAGGGAAGAGGACGGGGGGGGACAGCAGTGGGTACCTGCTCGTGGGCCTCCAGCTCCCTGAGTTGCAGCTTCTTCTCTGCAGCCCGCACCTGACCGCGGTAACTTTCCACTTCATCTTGTAAAGCCTGAAACAATAGCAAACGGGGGCAAAACGCACGTGAGAAAGATGGGACGGCAGAAGAACTTACAGGTAATGTCGTTCAATGGGCTGATTAAGAAAACAGTGCGGTGTCAGGACGGCTCTTCAGCTACAGCCGCTTCCAGCCGTACGGGACAGACCTGCTTTGGCCAAAGTTATTCTGCACAGGTAGGACCACAGACTGAACAGGAGTTAGTAGTTCTATCTTATTATAGGCTACAAGCATTCATACTAAAATTGCAATAAATAGCCTCAAAGATTGAAAGGGAAATGGAAATGCTGCAATTGCAACAGTTGCACTTGGAATTACAAATGTCTCAGTTTTTTGTTATCGTCTTATTTGTACAATCTCTGCTTCCTATGGACACTTTCGCAGTGTACCAATAACTTTTCCTTTAAGCCAGAAGAAAAATCCACTCTCTGGAAAACCATGTCTGGAATTTGCAGTGAAAATGTATTCCACATTATTGAAACGGGATGCTCGCCGAGATGAGGGGCTCCCTCCCGCCCTCTAGTCAAGTCTAGCATGCGATCTACAAACGAAGTATAAATGGCAGTAAATAAAAGGAATATTATGATCATGTCACTTCACCACAACTATCCAGTCTTTATTTAGTTCAGAAATAATCACTTCTAAATCAAGCTCATAAAATGCATTGACAAATTTATTTTGTCATTATTGTTCTTCATATATATTTATTTTTATTACGGCAGTCCCTCTGAGCCTTGATCTTTTTGTTATACGCTTAACAAAAGAACAGTCCTGCCCCAAGGAACCGATAGCCTATGTTATTTCTAACAGATACACACCAAACAAACAACACAAAGTTTCAAAGATTTTTTTTTTTTTAAAGTTTCCTAGTCATTGTTGAATGTTTGAATACACACTTAACATTTACTTACACATTTACTAAAAGCTTAGTTATGTTGTCAGCTTGAATAAAGGCATTGTTAACCGCAAGTGCTGACTTGAAGCGAAGGGCACAATGTGGCTGTTAGACTGACATCAGCACAGAGGCGGCTGTGGCAGCAGAAAGGGAATATTTTGAGTTATCTTTTGTATGGCAGGAAATCAGGGCATGGCTACCCACCAGCTGCAAAGCGTGGCGCAGAGTCAGGACTGGGCCTGGGAAGGGGCTCGCGCGGGAGATACGCTATAAGTGACACCAAAGGCACCTCCAGGGTTGGTTTTTAGCGCTGAGCGGCAGAGAGCCCTTCTGCAGAGCAGCCGGGAAAGGGGAGACCAAGGAGCCCAGGGTCTCGTAGTGCGCTTGGCAGAACAGGCGACACAGTTAACGTTCGCTTCCTCCACGGAGAACGCCCATACATAAATCAGGATCATTAAAAGTACTCACAGTGCAAAGATTTAGCAGCAAAAACCCCACCTTGCTCTCTTCCACAGCAGTGAAATACTGTACTCTCAAATCATTTACAGGATAAAATTGCTATTGAGATAAGATAAGAGGACTACTTATGATAGATCTCGCACATTGTTTTGAAGTGATGCCAGGCATTAACTTTAAAGTCTTCTAGCTATAAGACTATTGCATGTTCTGATGCCAAAAAATTTAACCAGACCCAAGCATGAACTTCAAATCTGCCCAGGGACTTTTATGCTATCACCGCTTCTGAGAAATGTTGAAATCCAGGCTCTGAATATATAACCAGCCTTCAATACTCAACGAGTCTTGCAGTACCGGGAATTTGCATTAATATAATTAAATATATGTGTGAATTGTAGGCTTTTTGCACATCTAATTTTGTAAGGTAAAACACAAACAAGGATACTTCGATTTAAAAACTAAAATGTAGAAACTAATGAGGAGCAGGGCTCTTCGGGTATCAGAAAGATCTCCAAAGACTCAATTAATCTGACAAAAATCCTGCCATAACTCTGAAGTGTCCAGACATAACCACTACAGGATGACTCTCAGGAACATTCAACGAGCATGTTTTGGATAAATTAGGAAGTATGACCCGTCCTCTCCTTCTATTTCCACGTGATCGACTTATACAGTCCAAAGAGCTCGGCACGGTGAAACCTCGCTCCACATCAGCCATCCTGCCTGAGATGCTTCCTTGTGCTCCAGAGCGAGTTTCACTCTGTCCCAGGATTTTGAAGATGGTCAAGAGCCAGCGTGTATGTACATATATGTGTGAATATATATGTGTAGATATGTAGATATCTCTCTCAGAGACCAGATTTCTATCACACTCCATCACACACAGCTGCAAGCACTGAACACAAAACAGCATCTCAAATAGTTCCTGGTAAAGGCAGCAACCACAGGCTGGCAAAGAGGAGAATCGGTGCACTGCTCTTTCCTTCCTTAATTTCTCCATTTTTACTTGCTTACAACAAACGAAGATATTTTGCAGAGCATAAAATGAGAGGTTCCTTTGAATCCGAGGGTTTGCAATGCATCTTAAAGTAATTTAGTTTGTGAAAGTCAGATGACACAGAGTCTTTGTTAGGTCCACCTGCTCTAGATGGCGTTTGCCAGCATGGAACACACATACATTGTTCCATTATGAGGGCAGAAAACGTCTTAAACAAGTACAATTTAGAAATCAGGTGTTTTTACTATCGCATATAAGTGTAGCAAATTGTTATACATTCATCAATTATCCAACCCAAAATACACTGTACCAGTTTACAGAGTTTTCCAATCACATCATAACTGGCTGTTGATACATTTTGTATTGGGATGGCAGAAAAAAAGAGTAACTCCTCGGATCACTCATGAGTACCTCTAACTTGACCACCGTTGGAGCGTTGCTGTGTCGCACACCAGCTCTCCTACCGGTCACTTTGTAGAATCTGCTTTTGTGCATAAAGGATGTTCCATGAGTAATTAATGTTCGTTTGGGTATTTCAGCTTTCCTAGCAGCACGAGGACAAAAAAGTAAAACCAAAAGATCAGAATTTGATCAAAGCCATGCCAAAAAAAAGGTAAAATCAAAATCTCATGGTTGCTGTAGATTCCTGCCTACGATTAGCTCTGAAAATAGTAATTAGGAGTAAGTAAGTTTGTTGCCCATGATTTTAAATTTCTAGGAGGAATGCTGGTGGATGTCATGAATAACGCGCCCTTTTGAAGATCGCGCTGACAATTCTCTCTGTTGTCAAAAAGCTTCATTTGGAGTGGCCAGAGCCTGAATGCTGGGAGCTGTTTCTGAAGCTACCCAGTACCCTCCGATCCTTTGCTGTGTCTGACAGAGAAGCTTTTGTCACGCTGAATACTCTTAAAAACAGCAGATGACTTACCCCAGGTACACCACAGAACATCTTTGTAAAATTAAACAATGGGGTTTGTTTTGTTTAGAAACAGTTTTTATTCTACAGCTTCAAAGTGTCAGCTTTTGCTCAAAGAGTGACGAAGCTTACGTTTAATAACTGCTGACATGATGAAATGGGGATAAAAAAATATAAAAACCAGGCCAATTTTTAAGTGTCAGAGGCTTTTTTCCCTAAATGGAAAACAAAGCCTAACTTATTTAGTTAAATTTTTCCAAGTACAGGATTAATCCCTGTCCCTCAGCTTTGCTAAGTTGACTTACATCACTGTTATAAAGACAGTATTTTTTTTTTCAGTTAAACCGGCTTTCAAATGCCATGTAAACATGTTTGCTGTTGAAAGTCTACACCATACCTGACCTTGGAAGTGCTTTGTCTTGGCCTGAGAACAAAGAAATGAAATGTTTTGCTTTCCAGCCCAGATATCCTCCACTTTGAAAAGCACTTAAAAATGTAAATGAGATAATAAGCTCTACTGCAACAATGTGGGTGAATTACAGCTGTATAAAAGGAACATTCATTTGATTTATTTGTAAAAATTGAAAGGATCCTAAAATAAAATCACTTCGTAAATGTTGTGGTCGCATACAACACTGGGAGACTCGAGAAGGATGGAAGGGAAAAGTAATGGCTTTGAGGCTACGTCCCTGAAACATTACGGTTGGATTTGGGGACCTCAAGGGGAGCTGGTGGACAAGTCCATCCCTGTCACTGTGACACACGAAACGTTTGGGAACTGGCGGATACGAAAGGAGAAGGGACCATCTGAACTGCGTTTCGGCGTAGGCATTTCTTTTCTCTAGTATGCTATTGCGCCTTGATTATCACCAGCGAAATGTTTAACCCAGCTCTGCTCGTGGAAACGAGGAGCGCGTTGGAGACAGCAGAGCGGCACACGCGGAGTCAGCGCGGAGCGGGGACCATCACAGAGGTGCTGGGATGATGCCTGAGACCGGAGGAATCCAGCCTGACTCCGGGGTGCCAGACGGAGGGGGTTTTTTTTAGAAAAAAATCAACTTGTAAAGCATATAGTTTTGACAAGGAGCCATAGAGAGACAAAAAGGTACGATGCCAGCATTACAAAATCCCTTTTCAAGGCAGGAATAAATTTTTGGCATTAGTTACAGGGCTTAATCTAAATCAACTAAAAGCTGGTAAGAGAAAGAGTTCTAAGAATCACAGGAACAAGTATGAAATGGGAATATACGAAGGATTTAGTCTTTAATATATGAAAACTGATTTGATCATCCTTTAACCACAGAATATTTTAAAAAAGAAGTGTTGGATTCCCTGAAAGAAAATTCAGTTCTGGAAGAATTACATAAACAGAAATCATTATTATTTTTAATCACTTGGTATTGATCATTACTGTGACGATTCTGCATTTTTAAAGGTGTGATGTTTTGCTTCTTCAGCCTGAAATAATTTCCTACTTTTGGTGTGTTCCTGAGAGCAGACAGAGCTTGATCCCTGCTCCCACCACATCAGTGGCACGTCTGGGATCACAGGGACTCGTCTCTCTGGTACTGCGCGCGGAGTAAATAAGTGACGCCTACAAGGAAAGGAAAATCTCCTAAAAAATGTTAAATACCAATGTATTTTCACTTTGAAACAAAAAGTGTCAGCAGGAAAGTCGCTGCTCATCGTGATCAGGTTATGCCAGATAATGGCAGAGTCTTTTGTTGATGTATATACGTAATTCTTCTTAGCTGTACCAGCAACTCTGCGCACACGGATGTGCGTCTGTATCAAGAAAAGACCTCAATACTTATGACCAGTGCAGAGTAATACTACAACTAAAGGTAGTAATAGCTGGCACTTTTAATCTTCAAAGAATTTTTCAAACATTACCAAATTAATATAATTAGTTAATGAAAGATGCAGTAATAAAAGCTACCATAATTACCGACTGTAGTTTTAATTATCTCCTTACTAATGCCCACAGAAGAAGGCTTCCACTTTACATCCTCAAAACATGTGCCAACAATAATTCTAAACACAGGCCCCTCTTTAAGCGCCTTCTAAATTCAAATTACATCCATTGATGTGTTTTCTCTCCCCGTTCACGAGAAGAAAACCTAGCTCTGGAACTTGAAACAAAAGCCATGTGAATGTTAACCAAAATTAAAGCTAATTTTGTTCCAGAAATATATATGGAGATGCTTTAACTTTTGTCACAGAAACACTCAACCTTGAGTACCTTTGTCTCTCCACGAGCTGCAAGTATGGGCTGTCTGGGCAAAAGCTTCCCCTTTGTACTAGGTGGTCTCACAATTTACAGAGTCAAATGCAGCTCTAAGTCACAGAGAGCAGAAAAGTAAATTCAAAGGAAGAGATAAGTACATTTATCTGGGATTATTACTACTATAAATAAATTGGGAAAATATATCTATGAAGATCCCTGATGTAATGCCATGAGTCAGAGCAAAACACGTGTATTTTTAAAAAGTGAAATACTGATGTTTCAGCCAAATTGTTGGTGCATCCTCAAAGCTTTTTGGGTTTTCATAGCGCTTTTGGCCACTGACACCGCTCCGAATCTTCTCCGTGCTGCATTCCAGCGCGCGACCGTTTGAAAACCTCTCTACTTAAGTTCTCTCTTGTTTTTGGTGTAAAGCAAAGGAAATCTTATGGTTTTAACCTAATACATATGTTTGCTGTTCACATATGGCAAAATTCCTTTCTGGTGGGAACTTTTTCGCTGTTGTTGCAACACACTGTATATCCAAAAAGTCTCCTTTGATGTTGAACTATTGCTCCACTACTCATTATGCTACTGATTCAATATGAAAGGCAAAATTTCTGTGGTTTTTGTTAAAACAATAGCTTTGTTTTTGCAAACAAAGTTTTCCACAACCTATATGCAAGGGCCAACATTACTGCAACAGAAAAGAAAAGTCTCTCTATTATTTTATACTGAAAAAAGTTATGGTGTTTAATAACAGAAATTATTCTTCCATCCTATAGGTAGCATTACAATCACTATTATGACTGTACAGAAAATTTACACTTGACTGCTCCGCAGGAACAGAAATTAAAACACCTTAAGTGATATTTTACATCTTTCGAACACTTTCCTTCCACAGCCCTCCTTGCCTTTTACCGTCGGTTCAACTTCATTGCCTGGGGGAAGTTGCTGACAGCTACGTATGGTGGGGGGGGAAGAGATGTCCTGCAATGAGCAGCCTGCACGGTGTCCTACTGCGCAATGACCGAACAGCAAATTCGGGAATCTTCATGCCTAGTATATGATTTTAACCACTAAACACTATTTCATGAATAGTGAACACTAATTACAACACGGAATGAAAATGCAAATGGTAATACCTTTTTAAATATGTCCCTAAAAGAGCTGGTTGCCCATTTTCTGCCATCATAATGAAAAGGTTTCTTCAGTCAGGAATCCGAGAAAAGGGGTAATTTTCAAAGGTACATAATTAATAAACTCCCACCTGAGCTAATGTGAGCTCCCATATACTGGGCACATTGGGAAGTCTGGCCCGCTTGGCTGACGTTCCAAAGCGGGAGCGGAGATGTTGTAAAACCACCCGAGCCGCGGGCTTTGCCCATTCAGGGCAGTCAAGCAGCTCCTTCTTGTGCCGCCCTACATTGCTCCTGAGGTTTGCCAGTAGGAGATGCCGTTGTGAAGTACAAGAATTTCTTCCCTTGAGGAGTGTGGGAAGAAAGAAAGAAAGGGGTTCAGGAAGGAAGGGAATAATTTGACTGTAGAAACAAAACTAAGTCTCTCTAGTACTAGTGAAAAAATTTAGAAGTAGGTCACTTAACATAAACATATATGCAAACATTTTTCCAGCGTGGTAGGCTCTAATGCCTATTTTCATTTTTCGCAATTCCTAGGCAAGAGACTGATTGGCAGTATATTATATGCTTCGGCTCTTGAGTGGATCATCAGCATTAGTCCCTTAAGGCTATTTCAGATCAGACTTCATCTGGACTGGTGTCTTTTGGAGACTCCCTGAGCACTGCTAGGATTGTCGAACAGGCATATTTTTTTCCTGCTTTGCTCCTACAAAATATTGGTGTGTTTTCAGCATTTTCTGTAAATATCTCGTTGAGCTGACCAAAGTTTTAGGACCACTCTTCCGCAAAGTCTTTAGCCATATATCCCTAAAACACCTTGGTAGCACCAGCAGAGCTGTTCGTAGGCTTAAAATTAGGCAAGGACCAAAGCATTTTGCTGAGTCAGGGCTTCCCTGCGCGGCACCATGAACTCAATTCTTTTGAAAGACAAGGGATGTCATAAGGCAGAGCAAGTCCTGCAAAGATAAAAATTCCAAGAAAATAGCAGCATAAATCATGAAGTTGGCATTTTTTTCAAGGGGGAGCCAAGGAAGGAATTGGTTTTGCTTTGTTTTTAGTGGCTCAGGTGATAGGAGAGGGGGAGGGAGGCAAGGTTCAAAGAGCAGTAATAAACTTGCTTTCATCTCTTCTTCTGCATGAACCACAAAAGCCAACAAGCAGTTGCCATGTGCAAGCGTTGCTTTGTCTATTACCAGGACATTTGAGGGTTGTCACGATGAAGTCGTTCGGAAAGCTTGTCAGCTCTGAAGATTTACTGTATTTTCCTGGAGTATTTTGTTAGTATGCTTTAAAACTGGCGTCTCCTTTTTTCCAGCCTCCACGAGTTTCATGGTCAAGAGCAGGGACAGAGGGTGCCGAAAGGAGAAGACTACTGAACTTTTTCCCCCTTTCACTCTCAGAGGTGTAGACAGAAACACCGACGGTTCGCATATACCAGATAAAATGAATCTTTTAAACCCAAAGATACCATGACATCTTAAGCATACACTTAAACTCCATTTTAAACCACTTATGAGAGGATTTAACAAGATTCTGCCTAATGTTCAGCTGACGCATTGTCAAAAACATTTATCACGAACCTTTTGAAGTTTCTTAGCTCCCCCTCAGTTATTAAAACTTGAACTGCAGAGTTCGTTATCAGCCTCAGAGCACACACAAAATACATCAGGTATGTTTTAAGTCAACCTTTCAGTCTGATTTTGAGACTATTATACAAAATAAAACATTCCCAATCAGGTTAATGTCTGACAGACAATGCTGAACAGGCGTAACTGCTGCGCCTGATTGATCCACGAGACAATTTTCATTTCCTAATTTGCTTTTTATTACACACTTTGCAATCAAAGGGACCGGCAAGGAGTCTGCCATTCTCGGAGCAGGTTTCCTGTGAAGACCTGATGTCGGCTTCAACGTTTTCAGACAACTTCTTGAATTTTTGATGCTATGTCGTAAGAATGTCTAAAACGCCGTGTCAATGGATATACTGTGCTAGTGAAAAATTGCTATTGTGAATACAAATTAACTAGTAAAACATCTGGTTTTGCTGCTTGCTGTATTCTTACCAACAGCTTTACAAAAACAAACATGAGGGGTTCGAGCAGAGTTTCCTGCAATGATTTAGAGAACGTCTGACTCATGATAAAGCATATTTATCAATCACTTGCGGAACAAGGCAACCTTCTCACCGCCGGGCGCTTCGTTCCCAACTAAGTTTATCACCAAACTGCCACTTTAAGTGGGTGTTGGGAAACTTTACACCTGGAGACGGACCAGAGGTTCCAGTAGACCCCTGCTGGTCTACAAATGTCTCCTTAAAACATATTTCTCATCACAGCCGCATGAAGACCTGGAAACGTAAACATTTCTAACAGCCTTTAAAAAAAACATCTTATTTTGCCATCCTCTTTTTAAAACTAAATACGAAAGACTCAGCTATTTCTAATCAGTAGGCTAATCTGATTCCCAGGAAGAACCAGAGAAAACTATTTATTTTGTGCAACGAACTAGCAGACTGCCCAATATTGCTGGAATTTTCCCCATTACATAAAATAACACACACACACAAAGAAATCTAATAACGTCTTTATACCTTTCAAAGTACCCTTAATCGACAATATGAACTCGCAAGGCAAACCACCGCTTTTTGAACCGAACAAGAGCGAGCCTGACTCCACAGTGCCTGCACGCTCAACACATGTGCGACGTGAGAGGCAGCAAAGTAATATCTCCTAAAATTATGTCTGTAAGCCAAAAATGGGATGATTCTTGACAGGCGAGGATGCACACTTGGAAACTTAGAAATTCTTTTATTCAAAGTCTTTAATGACCTCCAACCCAATTACATTTGCAACAAGACATGATAATGCAATTGCTGCTATTTAAAAGTATGTGTGAAAACTGAGCATTTTTGAAACTTGATCTTTTTTTTTTTTTTTTTTAATCATGTTGAGATGAAGCTCATTTACTTAAAAACTAAAAATGAAAAAGAACGTCCTCTGCAGCTGGTCAAACAGATTACGAAACTCTAATCTCACTAGCCTGAGGAAAACGAAAACTGTTTTTCAAGTATCTATTTTATAGAGCATTGGCTTTATACTTTTTAAAAGACGCATTAACATAACTGATCAGAACATCCCAGAATGTTTCTGATCTAGTCAATCACAGGGCGCTATGACAGAGATACTTGCTGACATAATGCCAACATTTCTAAACATTTCTAAAATTCTTTAAGTTCATATTTTTTCCAAGATCAGACATGGGTAAGATCTATTTCAGCTTCTTTAGAAGTTTTTTCTTCCATTTTAGTGATCTAGAGTATTTTAGATAGACAGACACATACACAAGCAGCAAAGAACAATGAGCAAGAGCATAGAACAACAACCTATTTAAATGTTTCTGCTAGCTTTTTATTAAAAATATTTTATACTAATTCTTGCGTAACTTGTTTCTGGGAGTACCCGCTACCCTATTTGTTTAGCTCTAAAGTAATCTTTTTCACTGAATTGGAATTGTCATTAAGAACAAAATCAAGCATTTGTCTAGCTTAAATTTATTGGCCACGCTTCCTTTAAAAGCCACACTTGCTGCATCACTGACTATTGATGCATGTTGGGTGATTTTGGCCTGCAAACTTCCAGCAGGTCCGTGCCCCTCCGAGCCAGCCCTGGTAAGAGCAGACGGAGGATTCCCCCGCAGAGACCCCTGATACGAGCATCGCTGCCACAGGCGACTGCTTGGCCACGCTTAAAACAAACACCCTACATTTGATCTTTTGATGCTGATGATTTCACCAATAAAGGTAACAAATCAGGTGTAATTTATATACCAGGCAAACTAGGAAGAGGACGAGAAGGGCAAAAACACTTGCCAAAGCTATTGTTGTGTTTCATATAAAGTTTTCATAGAATGTCAAGAGCTCTTATCACAGTTGTGACCAAGCAGATCTGATTTGAATGGGAATTTTGATTTATTTTTTTTTTTAAGTCTTTTTTGAGCTCAATGACGGCTGAAAGACAATGCTAATTCAGTTAGAAGAACTTTCTGCTGTGGCAGGAGAGTCTTACGGGGAAATGCACAGACAGGAGGGGACCTCAGTGCCACACAGCAGAGGTTTTTGTTGAGTTGTTGCGAACCTGAGGAGCAGCCCCAAGGTATCCCTCTGCTTTTCCTTCCCAGGAACTCCCCAAGGGGCACGACAAGGCAGTTAAAATACTCCCAACAGGTACAACAAGCCCAGAAAGCATACAGCGGGGGATGCTTTGCTTCAGAACATCATGAAAGCTAAGGGCACAATGACTCAAACGGTGACTGTGAAGACCCACAGAAAAGCCATCCAAGACTACTAACTATAACAGCAGCTTCCTTAACTGTACCTTGCTGGAGGATGGGAAAGTATACTGAAGAAACGTCCCAAAATCTTCAGCCTGTTCTTCTACCCTTTCCTGGGCATCTGTTATCAGATACCATGTCCCAGAAGACAGACACAGATGGACCCCCGTTTGACCAAGCACAGACACTTTTACTGTCTTTGAGGCAAAACAGCCTGTGCAGTTTATCTTCTACTGGGCTTTCAGGAGTTTGAACGACAAGTGTCAAATCTTGACGTACACAATACCCTTTAGTCATCGCCTGAAAAGCTCTGAAGAAGAGAAAGAACCCAACGGGTGTCTTCTGGTTTCAGAAACACTTGTCAAGAATGTTTCTGCACAGGTAGAAAATGCTGCAGAGTTGGACTGGCTGAGGAACGCTTGATCAACCCTAAGCGAGCGACTGCCAAACCTGTTTGGCACATATAAAAGGAAGGCAGGCTCTTTTCATTTTCTCTTTCGCTCTCTTTTTTTTTTTTTTTTTTTTTTTTTTTTTATGTAAGTAGTTCCAAATATTCTTATATGGATGACATTTTTAAAATGCAAAAGCATTAAAAAATAACAGAAAACAGATCAAGTTCTAAAGCGCCACCGGTTTCTCATTTGTGCAGCTACAGACTAACGTCTCATTAGACCTGCGCAGCACAAAGAGCAGAGCTTTCCAGCTACTTCATGCACGCTCAAAAACTTTTCCCTATCACAAATAAGACATAAGCTGCAGGAAAAAAAAAACATAGTGCAGTGTGAAAGAAGTAAGAATTCCGGTGTTGTTAAAGTTGATCTAGTTTCAGGATCTGATAAGGAAGCACAAATAAGCTTGTCCTCTGTGGAGGCAGGTTTTGCAAACAGCAAGTTAAAGAGGGAGAAGGGACATCAGCCTTGTCACACACGCCACGAAGGCGGGATTATTAGAGACAGGCGCTAGCAAACGAGTCCACAGCAATGCCAAACTTGACTTGCAAATGCGCAGCTCCACAGGACTCAGGACAGAGAGGAGACCTGGTAGAGGACAGCAGAAAGGAAAAAGCAGCAGGTAAACACTTAAGATAGGTGTTAACAGCGATGACAACGACTTCACTGTATTCTTTGCCCATCAATCACTTCACATTTTCCTGTGTCCTCCTCGCTTTTCGGATTTACACAAATGTAAGTAGAAGCAACGTGTTATTCTGGCAGGAGGAAGAAAACAATACATGAGGTTTGAGCTGCTCCTTGGAGTTCAGAGCTCAGCGGTGGCCAAAGGTGTTTCCAGGTATGCAGACAACTAAAATCCACCGATACGGTTCAAATCGTAACATTGTCTTCAGTAATTGCCGTTTCACCTTGCTGAATTACAAGTGCAAAACTGCAGAGGATAGAAATGGTAATAACATTAGTAACAAAAATATGAGGAATTTAGATATAGCCATCTTGAGAAAAGCAATGCTTTTTTCTGAAGCCGGAGAGAGCCAATACACGTCTTGGATTTCTCCTCCAAGCTGCCTGCACAGCTTTGGCTTGGTCCAACCGTGCGGGTGTTCCTGCAGGTATCTAACATTTGGTAGCCTGAATTTTTATTTATACAGTTTCATTCTGCCACTCTCAACCTTCTCAGTAAGCAAACAAACTCACTTTTCAGGTTTAGTTTTCTCTCGATTGTACTTTCACCCCCTCTTACACAACAAACGTGGGAGAGACCGGCAGCACGGAGAGCCGTGCCATGGAGCGGACACTCGCCTGCCGGCATCGTCCCTCCCTGGATAAGCACATCCTCTTCCCACGTTACTCCTTTGCGATGGTCCAAACTATCAGAGAGCAAACCCCACTGCAAAACTGAGCTGTGCCTTTACGGCAGATCTCAAAAAGGACGGGAACAGTGCATTGCGTGTCTTGTCTTCTAAGGCCAACAAGGACAAGTCTGAAACCCATGATCTCATGCCATGCTGGCCCAGGAAAATGGCATATTCAGGGCATAGGTTTCCAGCTTAAAAATACTCGTGAGGTGATCTGATGTGACTCTATTCACCTGCCAAGTCCTGGCAGAGAAATAAACAGGTTCTGGAGAGGAGCTGCTGCTGGAGGCAAAGCAGAAACCATTAAAAGAGCTGCCCTGACCTGTGAGGAACTGGCCTTCTTGCTTTGAACTTCAGCAGATCTTAATGAATTCTTCATAATTGGCAATCTGGGGTTTTCACTGAGGATATATTTCTCTTGAGGTGCCAAATGCAGGAGACATATTCAATGTTAGAAATACAAATTTTGGGTCTCGTGGTTGGTTGGCCAAGCTGGTGGAGGCAGTTCCAACAGGTATCTTCACCACTACTGCAGGTAACTGTGTCATATCAGGAATTAGATTCATACATGAATATGGATCAGTGCTGAAGGATTTGCTTTTACAATTATTAACATATTGACTTAATTGAAGTTATTGACTTCAGGGCTGTGAAAGCTTGAACTAAAAATAAGCAGAGACAGCTTTAGTAACAGAAGAAGTTAAAAAGTGGTTGTGTCAGAGGAGCAAGGCTTTTGTTGTGCTTGACTAATCTCTGCTTTACTGCTCTTCCAGGCCTCTGTTATCTGGCAGCTTCAAAGGGGATGTTGCCAAGAACCTCATTTAGAGTCCTAAATTTTATCCCGTAGGCAACGCTTAGTTCAGTTTCCCAAGAATAAATTTCATAGTCAGACCCCTGAAGAAGAAAACAGGTGAACACTTTTTGCTCCATGAAACAGTCTCCTCGCTGGAGGACCTCAGGCTCTCTGAAGAGGCCAAAGATACAAAACTTTGATGCCTGCACAGAAGAGCTTAAGAAAAAGCTTCAGCCTTGACTTTTCCAGTCTTCTCTATAAGCTTCAGCCTCAAGTCCTCAGTCTTCTTCATTCATAGTATAAATATCTACTATATCAAATCCTGTTCATCAATGAAGAGACTCAACACACGTAGGCAGTGCATGAATCAGCAACAATAAACCATCCCCAGGGAAGGCATCCCAAACTCCAGTGCAAGATGGAGCATGCACATTAAGCGCAGAATCCATGTGCAAAAGTGGCAAAGAATAACACATATTTTCAATAAAACTAACCTAGTTTTTCGCCTTCTTATAATACGCACATGCACTACATGAACAGATAAAGACAGTTTCCTTGAACGGCAAGGCAACGAGGTGTACTGGGCCTAACTACAAATGTTTACAATACAAATTTTAGTGGGAAAAGGAGCAAAGCACGATATACAGGAATAGAATTTTTTCTGTTTCTGGCCTCAAGTGCTATTCTGGCTGCCAATAGCACACAAAATTCCCACTGAAGGGCAAGTCAAACCAATTTCCCTTAGGATGGAGGCATCCGAAAACTTACTGAGGTTATTATATTAGTGCCTACGCATTCTTTAAACAGATGAACTGCTTCATTTTGAATCCATGTCAAACCACAAGAACTGGCTGATAATAACATTCAATTAAAATGATCTCTTTCTTCTAGAAAAAATTTGGCTAACAGCTACATCTCACATTTTGTAGCTGGGCACAATAGAGCGATTGATGCTAGAAGGAAACAGGATAGGTTTATATCAAGGATCCGAGGGGTCGGGTTTGGTGACAGTCTTTGTAGGTTTAACCTCTTACACAAAGTTGTGGGATGAAAAAGCCAATTCTACTGAGCACGAAACTGTGAGAAAGTCAGAGCTAGAACTCGCAAATATGTAAGTTGTGCTAATTAGACAGATACGCTGAAAACCCCAAACTTTGCACTCAAGGCATATTTGTATCTTTTGATGTCGTGCTTGGTGCCGCTTCACACCACTCAGGGCTTCCTGAGAAGAGCAGAAGCTGCTCCCCTGCTAGGCTGTCTGGGTGAGTTTGCCATCTGATCTACTGAACACACAGATAAAAGTCGCCGCATGCTTTTTTCCTTTTTAAGTACAGTACTGTAACCTGGAAAGTTCCTTTATTCTCAACTCCACTGACGCAGGAAAGTGGCAGAAATATGGCAGCTTTGGCTGCTTTCCTTTAGTAGTTCTTTGTAACTAATCCTTTAATGCTAAGGAAACAATAGGTATTTTCATTTTGTAGGGGAAAAAACACCCTAGTTATGGAAAATAAAGGCAAAACGTGTAAGAGTGTTACTGACCGCTTGATTCTACCTGCCTTTAAATACTGGTAAGTGGTTACCCTGTACAGGTATCAGATTCACCACGTTTCTCTCATTACACTTCAGAAAAGCCCAACTATTATGAAAATGGTAAGTTCAACAAAGATATTTCTATTTCACTGTGATCTGCCATTCAAAAGTGTTTGCCAGTCATTTTTAAAAAAAATACTCTGATATTTGATCTGCTTGAGTTTCAGTTACGCGTAAGGCTGGAGAGCCAGCAGAAAACTCTAAATGGAATCTGAAGATTTCTAAAGTCAATACGAATTTTGGCAGCAGCATTTTAATGCATAAAGCTGAAATCCTCAGTGACTCTCTCCTGCTGATAACCCTGGAGCAGCCAGCACCACAAGTAGTACAAAACCAAAAGCAAATTATATTAGAACATACAGTTCTGCAAAAAAAAAAAAAAAAATGTTTACCCGAGTACTGGAGATGGTGTGGGCATGCTGGAATCAGCCAGTGCAACCTGGTGCTATTTTGGCTGACTCCTGGGATGAGCCACCCCAGAAGAAAGATGTCTAAAGGAAATACATGTTGATAAGTAGGACAGGTCCACATCCCCAGATCTCTGTTTGCCAAACCCTGCAACTTGCGTTACCGTGCCAGGCTTTAAAAATCTTTACTACGGAGTAATAAATGTTTGTGGACTACAGAAGGCTTGCTTTGAAGATGTCATTTTCCCCAGCAATCTTTTGTTGGTTGAATATATAGTTCACACATATTGTGTTTCCACCTACACGGCTGGAGAAGCCCTGCAGCCAAGGCTGTTCCAGGAGCAGGGAAGGAGGCTGCGTTCCAGGAACTCACTGGAACTGGAACAAAGAACAGCCCTTGGAAAGTCTACACAGTCCTATGCACAGACTGTTTTACAGATGCCCTGTGTTTGGAGGACATTAGACACTTGTTTTTATCTTTATCTTTTTTTTTTTTCCCCTCTGCAGTAAAGCCCCAGACTCGAGCGGAGGCCCTTCCTCCCAGGCAGTCTGCCTCCTGACTTCTGGGTATCTCCCCGGCTCTGCCTTTCTGAGCACCACGCTCTGCTCCACATGAAAGTCCCTGTGCCCTTTGGAGAGCAAAACATCTTTGAAATGCAACAGTAAACTGTAACCATCACAGCAGCCTTAAAAAAAAAGCTAATTTTTATTTTCTTACATCATAGTTATAAACATTGTCTGCCTTCCTTACGAGCTGTGTTGGCGTATGTCAGTACTACTAAACGCTCACTAATAAGACTGCTTTCTCTATACCGTTCTAATCACCTGGGACGCCACTCGGTGTTATTACTCCTGTTTTGTCAGTTAAAAGCAGTGAATTTTATGGCTTGTTTTCAATTCCTTTCCACCTTTTTACCAGTGCAAAATTAGTACGGTCCACCTCATTAAAAGAAACTGATAGCTTAGCTATGTAAGACTTTACATTTTGTTACGCATTTATGGAATCTTTAATCCATAATTTGGAGACTGGTAGACGGAAGGTGGCATCTCTTCTAGGGCTAAAAAGGAATAAAAAGGACTTCACCCAGCAAAGCGCCTTCTGGAGGGAAAGCAAAACACCAAGGACAACAATGATAATGTAGGAAAAAGAAAAATACAAACTTCTAAACCTGACGGATAAAACTGGACTGCGCTTCAGAGGACTAGCCAAGCACTAGTTCTAGTCTTTTATAAAACCTGCAAGTATGATTTTGCTGTTGGCCGTGGTAAGTTCTTCAATGTGTTGAGACATGAAAAGTCAAGAAAAACGCCAGAGCGCAAAGCTTGCTGCAGGAAAAAAGAGATGACTCAATTCTTTGTCTCACAAAGCATGTCAAAGATATTATAAAGTACTTACAGATGCTCAGCCACTCGGGTTGCCTGATTGGCCAAACATCTGAAACCCTGTAATTTTGAAGAGAAGGTACTTTGCTGCAGAAAATGAAATAATTTCGGCAGCAACAGAGAGAGATATGATTATGAAAAGGAGAGAGGACTGTTTAAAATCAACATTTCCGTTGCAATTAGTAACTATCTAACCCTAACACGGAAGTCAGCCTATTTTTATTATCATTTATAATGAACGTGCCAGTACAGCCTTTCAAAGATAACCACGTAATGGAATCAAGAGACAGAGCCTGAGCAACAGTTGAAAACCTTGGGGCTAAACCCTCACGTCTCTTAACAGGCTGAATTTGGGGGAAACTAGTATTCACGTCAACAAAGTCTGTGAAAAACAGGTGCCTCAGAGTTTGGACCCCAGGTAAAAGAGAAAGCAAAGCCATAAAAGCCCTGCAGATTTCATTTACCCATTCTTTTGGAAGACACAATTTCCTTTGCTGATCAAACAGAATATAGGAAAGTATGAGCAAGATAATGTTATTTGCCTGGTAAATTTTAATGACTGCTTTACAATGCTAAGGTGCAACTGGTGGTGCCTTGTAATTCCCCGCTACTAAAGACACTGCAGAGTTATTAGTATTATTATAGACTAAAGTCAGCAACAAAGAAATAAAGATCCATGAGAAATGACTCCATGACCATCAAGAGTGTCCCTTAAAACTCTCTATTTCCCCATGCCAAATGGTTTCCCATGGTACTGCTTCGCCACAAAAGCAATTACATGGATTTGAGGTCCCTCTGGAGAACTTTGTGACATACACATCTGTGAAGACCTTCAGTGACTGACAGCATTTGGCGTGTCTGTGGCCATCGAACCATCACAAACATCTGACCAGATGTCATACAGGACTTGAGTCAGTGTCAGCTTCAACGGTGAAATGCTGACCTCCTTTTTACAGGCACTATTAACTAAAAAACCCAACACCTTCAGCCAAGTTAAAATTAAAAAAAAAATACAATAAAATATTTTTTAAAAGCTTATAAATAATGTGGGTCTCATTGACAAAAGTTTCCTATGCAACTATTCAGCTGTGGGCTAGATGGTAAGAGCCAACCCTGCCGCATCAGCGTAGGAGAGGAGAGCAAGTCAAGACTCACTTGACAAAAAGTCCTTGAAATAACGCAAGTCTTCACTTTACCCTAAGTTTTAGGTGTTTCTTTTCAGTTTACACTAAGCTTTCAGGTTCTTTTTTCCTTATTAATGTCCTCACTGCTATCAGTTACACATGCTCACAGCCTTCTGAACAACCACTTATTACAGCCTTTCTGCGGTAAATACAAAGAAAATGCTGAACGTGTAAATTGTTCCCCCTTTATTTGCCACGGCTTGGAAACTTGTCAGCAGCCTTAACAAAAAGGTAAAGAACTGAACTGGCCCAGCCTTCTCAGAAGGGTCTGAGGAGACTGCAAGTGTGCTTGTTGATGTGGCTTTAACACGGGGCGATCTTGTCTCCAAAACCACTCTACAGCTTTGGTACCGTTTGGAACCCGAAACTGTCCTCGCGGAAGGGCTGATGCACCGACGCACGGATCCGGGCCTCGGGAGTCCGGAGTTAATTGCAATCTTTGCTGCAAACCTTGGACAAGGTCAAGGCTCTGTCCTCCGGTGTCTCCTGTGTAAGACAGGACCAAAAATGCTGCTTCTCCTCACTCTAGATCAGGTCAATTTAGGTTGTGCGCTCCCTGATGCCTCTCCTCCCTTGGTAAGCACTAATAAGGACATCTAAGACACTGAGAGTTAGCTTTGCTTGGGACTTTCAAACCAACAAATCAGAATTATTTATTTCTTACTAAACCCAACATTGGCTATTGCCGAGCAAATGGTGGTATTCCAAAAGGTATTTTGAGGACAACAGACTAAATAGTTCTTCAGTCCCTCAGTTAACGTTCCCGTAGCTCTAACACGCTTTTTCTTTTAATACAAAATATTGTTTGTGATTTCAAGTGGAATTTGCTAGTAAACATGGCTGATAATGAAATATAACTAAATGCAAAATTAGCTTGTTCACAAAATTTGTAAAAACGCAGTTTTTTTGATACACTGCATTTCAGAGACGCTCATAAATACCATCAGTGTGTTTTGACAACTACTTTCTGGAAACAAGGATATCAGGTGCCATTAAAGAAATGTTCTGAATGCTTTAAAACATCCCAAGGTTTAAACCAAACATAAACGCAGGAGGGCACGGGGGAGGCAGCCGGAGGGCGCCGCCGGCAGCCAGCCCAAGAGACCAGGCGCTCTCTTCCTGGGCCAATTTGCTGGCACGACAGGCCAAAATAGAGAGATCTCAACGTAAACCCACCCCCCGGGGAAACAGTATTCCAGAACTTTATCTAATGGAGTACCCCGCCATTCGGTCCAAAAGGACCGAACTCAGCCAGAACTACAGCAGAGTAAGGGTGTTGCCATAGCTGCATTGAGAAATTCCCCCGTGTCGATAAAAGCCTCAGTCCAGCCTTTGCATAGAGGAAATTATCTTTTTTCTCCAAGACACAACAGCATCTAACAAATGTATGATGATGTTGAGAATACTCAGTGCCCACATAGGTCCTGACAACTTAAAACCAGAAGTTTTTCTCTTTTGTTCTGCTATGGCTACAAAATACACTTTTGATGGGTTTTTTTTTTCCCCTCTGAACATTTTTAAACATAACAAAAAACCCCAACTGTTTCAAAAAATTTTTCACACGAAGAGGAACATTATTATATGACATTCTTTCCTAGAAATCTTTTAAATCTTATTTATTAACAGAATTAATCTGATCATAAGCTGGCTGACACACGAAGTGTTGAAATATGTCATCTTCAAAACACGTTTGGCTAATGAAATTTTGGTGTTAATTCAGGGGATATAACAGAATCCTAGAATCTGCAATATGAGCCAAATAACAAATGTGGTTCCTCTGGCAAAAAAGCATCATTTTCTCCCTTTTCTGTTGTGGGTTTGTCACTGCGTGTTCTCCATCATCCATTTCTTTCCAGAAACTACTTTTTGATGTGGAGTCCCCACTTGGCCATCAACTTCTACATTAAAATGCTCTGAACATGTTTTGCATCTCCAATCCCAGGAACTGTTTTGCACTTTCAATCCCAGGATCCAAAAGGATTTAAAAAAAAAAAAAAAAA
>VXBH01001376.1:299175-314759 GCA_013400035.1 Rynchops niger | reverse complement strand
AAAAAACAACAAAAAAACCAAACAACTAAGGCTGGGATTTCATAAATAACCTGAAGGTATCTCTACAATGCAATCAGCTTCATGCCAGAGCCGAGTCCAGCCAGCAACCGCTGCCAAAAGCGGCAGCAAAGCCAGGTAAATGTTCCGACCATTTGACTGTATTGAGCTCCGGGTTGTTGTGGCTAGATTGCTACCGGGATGCAAGAAAGCTAGTTGAAATTTAGCCACTTTGATGACCAACGGAGCTCCTGCAGAGACATTCTGAGGAGTTCAGCACCCAAACCCTTACTGGAGGGTGCCTTCTGAATCCCAGTCTAAAGCGTCACAAATGGGTTAACAGACATGGCAATTTAAGCAGCTTTTCCAAGCATCTGCAGGGCATTAATATAATTATGCTCTCAACTAATCCTATGGTCTAAACCAATGGTTCCTGATCTTTGAAGTGTAAGCACATTAGAGGAGAGGCATGGCACAGGGAGCAGGTGAGCTTTGCCGGATTTGCCCCATGCCAGCCCAATTCAGTGTCCTTGGACTCTGCTCCAAAGAATGCAAGTCCTGGTAAGTTCAAAGCAAAGAGCTCTGCGCGGCACTGAAGGGCGAGCTGTGCTTTTGGGATGGCTCCCTGTGCCAACACTGTCGTAATCCCAACAGGCTCAAACCCAAGGGCAGCGAGAAGGAACCACAGGAGACAGTCGTGTTCAACGCCTTGGCAGACCACTGCTGCTTAGGTCTTTGCTATTAGACATTGCAACGCGATGGCATCCAAACTGGTTACCTTATAAGCCACAAGAAAGGAATGTGATGAGCCAAAAATGTTATCCTGATTTTATGACTCTGATGGCACAAACTTTGACTTGCCCTTAGGCCAGACAAATCCCGGTGTAACACCGAATGCCAAGTACTTCGAGCACTTGTCTCAAACTGACCCAAACTGAGGCCGTCTGAAGCCAAAAAGGTTGCTCAGATTGGGTTTTTAGGTTGTCAAAAGAAGCAAATTGTTCTTAAAAGCGTCATTTATTCTTTTTCACCAATGTCTCAGCATTTGAAAGCAAGATAAAAACAAAATAATCAAGATTAAGGAGATAGATAGAATTGTGAAATAACTTAGAAACTTTTAACTAGCAAAGAGAGTCAGGAATTTGAATTAACATCAAAATCATGAATTATGGCATCCACATCTGGATATCACTTTACTGACTAAACCCAAAACTTCTCCGAGAGCCAGTTGGTTTCTGTAAAAATGGATTTCTCCCTTTGAAAGTAAATAATAATTGGAAGGTCTTACAGGAAGTCAACCCAATACCATATAAAGGAAATTGCAATCTGTTCCTCAATGTTAGTTTTAATCAATGTTATATTTAGCAAATGCCCGTTTTGTAACGATAGTCTTTTCAATACCTTGTATTATAATAAGTCTTCTCAAAGGCTTATGCTATATTAAGAATTGCTTTGTCTTTAGACTGTTTCTTTAACCATCCCTCAAGGTCTTCAGCTTATCCTAGGTTAGATGACGGTCCCTATCTCTAGGACATCTAGGATTCCACTTTCATCAAAAGCAATTTTTTTTTTGCCCCAGGCTAATAAAAAGCAAAGTATTTCTGCACATGCTCGCCTAGAAGTATGTGTGGTTCTTAAAAATACTAAGTGATTGAATATTAACAACACCTCTTTCTGCTTCCAGAAGCATGCACAGCAGTTCCCCTTACTAAGAATTTTCTGTTTGGTTATCTGGCTTTCAGTAAATTTCCGTTAAGTCAGTGGTTTCAAAGGAAGATTTTTTTTTTTTTTTAGAAGTACAATATTAATGATACTAAGCAAAGTTCAAGAGCTCTAAGCGTAACAGCTTCTGCAATTTCTTCCCCAAATCGACCAAACCTTACAAAACACTGTCGCAGCACCACTGCTAAAAACTCTGGGACACGGCCCGGAAACCCTCTGCAGAACTCCCCGCTGGTTTTTAGGTATGTCCTTACATTTGAGGTAATCAGGTCAAAATTAAGTTTATAATAGCTGAACGCAGATTTACACGGAGAAGGATTTCATTCTATCTATCATCATTAGTGTTCAAAAACTGTCGTTAACAACAGCTGAATTATTTCCGCTGAATGTAGCTTGGTTTAGGTGAATCCATAAATGCAACAGCAGCACTTGCACCAGGTGCTAAGAAAAAAAGCTGGTAAACAGTCTAAAATACGTATTTCAAATACGTAACTCCAGAAGGTACAATGCACGGGAACTGTTGAATTACAGCATGTTTCTGACCACAGGCAAGACTATTCCAGTGTCGCAGGGTTTGTTTTCCAGGGGGCTGCTGGAAAAGTGGAAGACTACAAATAGCACATTTTCCTAATTGGAAAAAATCCACTTGTACCACAAAATAATGCGATTTAACTATTTGCAGATCGCAGTGATAAGAAAAGCTACCTCTGGTGATTCAGTTTGGATGTGGAGAACAGATTATAGCCAACACCTGTATGGTTCTACCTTTGACAGAAGAGACTAAAGATCGATCAGAAAGAAAGTTCTGTTCCTCCACACACACAAATAAAGACAGACGTTTCCCTTGAGGGAAAAAAAGTAATCATTAAACAAAAAGAACACTCTGCAGATGATGAGATAGTAATGTCAACCGAATTTCCTTATGCAAATCATTCAGATAAAGAGGACAACATTAACGGTACCGTAATTGAACATCAGATAGTTCCAACAGGTGAAAACTCCCACGGTTTCTTTTCAGCACAAAATTTAGAAAAACTGTAGGAGTTCACTTTTTCATGAGTGCCTAGATTTAACAACGTAATACTTTGTTTGGTACTAGTAAACGTCTTCACTATGGAAAAGAGGAATTTCCTCCTTCTATACAACTTGCAATGAAGTGTTTTGGTTGTCAACCCTAGCAGGTTACCTAGTTTCAGAAGTCTTCCATTGCTCTTTACTACTCTGAAAGGAAAAATGTTTAAAAAATAATTCTACTTGCTTCTGCAGGTGGGATTCTCTGCAGCCACTTTGAGTCGGGGTGCCAAAGCAGCAAGGAACAGACTCTGAACACTGAGAACCTGTAGTCTCCTCAGGCTTCTTTGAGAGAGGCCAGAGAATACAACTCTGACGCAAAACGTGTAGGAATCTAATGGGAAAAAACGTTACCAATAACAAGTACTTTATTCCATTTGTATTTAGCAGAGATTTGGTTTTCAGCGGCACCTCAGAACGTACTTTCCTTCGTCGCAGCCCTAAACATGAACGGTGGGACGGGCTTGTGCCAGCCCAGCTAAAGCCGGTGCCACCCTGCGGCCGCGCGACTCCGCTCGCCGGCTTTTCGCCTTTTTTCCAAGTACCGAAAGCACTGCATACAAGTGCTGAAAATATGCTGAAATATCCGAGTCAGTATTAAAAGAAAGAGAACAGGAAAAGTTTCAAGTATGTGAGTGCCGTGGATGGATTAGACTCGCCAAAGCCAGGCGCAGGACGGGCTGGAGGACGGAGCGCCTGCGCCACCAGCTCCATCAAAGCCCAGGTCCAGTGAGGGGCATCAGCGCGCGCTGCGCGAACGGGAGCGATGCCCGCGCTCATCTGCCCACTGCAGAACTTTTAATTACGCTCCAACAGGCAGTAGCATCAGCGACTAAAATGCCCAGATTACCTTGATCGCTCTGTCATTATCTGTAATCAGCTGCTGCTTCTTATCTTCAAACTTTTGTACAACTTCCTGGAGCCGCTGCTGCTGCCGGCTGTTCTCCTCCGTCAGAGAGGAAATGGTTGTCTTCAGTTCAGCGATGATCTAAAAAGAAAACAGCATGCTAAATCTCTCTTCAGTAAAAGGCATGTATTTTGCATGTTTTCATGCTCGCTACAAGCACGGCATTGGCAAACTCTGCTGTGCAAGCTAAATATTTAAAATTAACATATTACACACTAGCAAGCATGAAATTCCACGCAGAGAAAAAGGAATACAGTAAAGCTGCGAGTGACAAAAATTGCTGAACACTAAATATTTGGAAGGGTTTTCCACTATGACATTCCAAAATATTTACTCATGAGAACAAAGCACATCTGTGATCTTCAAAATAGAGCACGTTCCCAGTCTTCCACGGCACTGAAACCAGCACCGCCAGTTTACACGGTGATGGCGGTGCTCGTTTTCTAGAAGGACACTTTATCGCTTGATACTGCAGAGAAGAAAAACACCCACATTTACATACTGGACTGAAATTTAAACTTAGTGAAATTTCCGAGCTGCTGAAGGGAGCATATTCTGCTCTGCAATGCAGTGGGGACCTGGTTCAATGTCCAGAACCCTTAAACTAGACCTTTTACACGATTCACTCGTGATTTGTTGAAATTTACTTGTTTCATGTGTTTTATCACTGTGGAAAGTCATAACTAAACCCAGTCCTTCAGGCATATTTACCGGATTTTATGCTGACACGCAAGCCATCACCCAGCAAAGCACTTAAACAGGTGGGAGTGTCACTGGCTTTAATGTATATATTCAAGCTCAAGGTACAGCTGCTGTAGCAGCGTAATATAGTCTAATTCTAAAAACACTTCGCACACAGGCCGTTGAGGGAGAGAGCACCGGTGTGCTCAGACTTCGGAATTTGCGAGGTCCCCTCCTTGAAACATTTAACTATACCACAGTTATGGAGGAAAAAAATGGTGGGTGGGGTTTTTTTTGGCTTTTTTTTTCCTAAACTACTAATAGGATAGGACTAACATAGTAAGAGATGCTCTACAAATGAAGGTACTAGAATCACTGGGGAAGGGGAAAAGGATTGACTAAAACTCTACTGTAAATTTATTTATCTACTTTACTACCTGAAAACCCCAGAGAGTAACAAAGATTATGAGTAAAACCTACACGGATACTTCTGTATTTATTTTCCAAAATCAAATACATACTAAAAAAGATAATATACCAATAAAAAGGAAGGCTATTTGCTCTTAATGAGATCAATGGGCCAAAGTTAAGCAATTATCTGGATAAGTGCAACTCTTTGGGCAGAATTAAACTGTATCGCTGGTTTTGCAATTTAGATGATCATTTACACGAAACACAGTTTGCACAAATTTGGCTTTGCCTGGTGCATAACACATGCAGTGAGAAAGCAGGAGAAAGTGATGCATCATATAAATTATTAAATTAACAACTTGAGGCCATGCAAACCTACACCACTTTGTGTACGTTCCATTTTGTCACTTTTTAAGAAGAAAACAAAATAACAAACCCTTTAATATAACACAAAACTGGGATTTCAAGCTTCTACTGGGTTAAGGCCCTGGACTTACACAGGAGTTCTGAAACGCATGCAAGGAAATTTCAGCACGAATTGATGGAGAAAGATCTGCTTTGTGCAGTACTTTGCAGAGGAAAAAAAAAAAAAATCTGTTTACTTTGTATGAACTTCAGAGGAAATTTCTTGAAATATCTTCTCTGTGTGGGTGTTAAAAGTGAATGTTCCAAGAGGCCACAGAGAGTAAGATTAGACAGATGTTGTCAGCAACACGACCACAAGAAAAGTTGCAATTGACCTATTATTAATACTGAGCTACAAAAAAAACTATGTTCAAGTAACTTCAGGGATTTGATTCAAACCCACAAAAGTAAAGAAATTCAGACATCAGGGTGAAAGTCCTTTATTGTGCCAAATAGCTCTGACATATGATGTATGTGTTGTGTCTGCCCCAGCGCGCGCGGAGGAACGCCAGTTCTGGTCATTGGGTCCATCTCTCCCCAGTAAAGAAACACTGTATGAGCTACAGCAATGCCGAGCTTCAAAAAAAAACAACAACTCATGTCTCAAAATTTTTCCATTTTGAGACTATTCTACAGGCCAATAAATTTCAGTCTGACAAAATTTATTATGTCATTTGGGTTAAATAGTTATCACCGTGCACGACACTACGTAGGTGTTCCCACTGTAACAATTAAAGCAGTTTCCCTCACCCCTTGTTTAAAAACTCAGAAACGCTTAAATTATTCCATCTGTCTTTAGCGAATGGACCAAGACCCATTTTTGTATTGACAGTACATTATGGCTGGCATAGAGAGGCTGGCTTTTGATTACAGGCATGACAATAGCATAAAAATGACAATGCCAAAAGATACAGTAGAGTTAAGCAGCGAAAAGGATCTCTTCCTTAAGGCCTGGCACGCATTAGATGCTACTTTTTGAGCTTTATCAATTTTCTGCTATTTGGGTTCAGACAGCAAGATAAAAAAAATATATATTTTTTTTTTGTTCTTTCTTTCTTTTTTGAGAAAGTCAAGAAATGACTAAAAGGCACGCAGGGGAGCGTTCTCTCTGATTTATCACAGAATGGTGGAATCGGTGAGGGTGGAAGGGACCAGCTCACAGCAGGGTCGCCCAGGACCAAGTGCACTTGGGCTTTGAGTATCTCCAAGGATGGAGACCCCACACCCTCTGTATGCAAATAAGCGTGCAGAAAATACACATTAGGTTTTAGAAACGCGATGTAAAAATATATCTAACGATGAGTCCGATAAATGCCGTCTCAAAAAAATGTGGTGCGAAAAAAATGTGATAGTCAAATAAATTTCACCGAAACAGCTAAAGCCACAGTCTTGGACAAGTTTTACAGAGAATGAGACTCAAAAGTAGCTGAAATCAGGACTTTTAGTATATTTTAAAGTGTTTGTAAAACAGCAAAGTTTGCAGTTTCTTGTCATTCTCTCACCGATCACCTCTGCCTAGTTTGAAGTTTCTAAACCACTCTTTGTAGTGCTTTTATTGATTTTAAAAGAGTATTATTGGACTCTCTCTCCTATTGCTGAGAACACACTTTGCAAGTAAGAGGCATTCTGCTGTGGTTGGGAGGAATGAGAGGAATGACACCTCCACATAAATCCTTGTGGCAATTTTCTTATTATTAAAAGCTTAACTTCTGGTTGCATCTCCATCATTTTTCACACTTCAGTACTACCTGCCAATCAAACGGAAAGCTGAAATGTTTAAAAATCATCCTGTCTTATCACTTTTAAGCATACATGTAAATTCAACCCACATTTTCATCTTCCATGGTCAAAAGACTACTCTGAAGAACAAAAACTCAAGTCAAAACCAGTTTGCTTTCAGGACACAGACATTTTTCAAAGTGTTATTTTGGGCCGAAACACTGAACCGGCTGCAGCACCGACAGACATCCAGGTGGCACGGCCGGGACCGTCGTCCTGCCACCGGCTCTGGGGGCAAACGCCACCGGCTGACACGAAATGCAAGTCCTGGTGGTGCAACTGCTCCTCATTTTATGAGATGTGCTGGTTGATGGGGCACCTCGCCCTCCCTTCCCACCGACGGACGGAGGACTTTGTCCTCTTGGGTCCTCAGGAGATGAAAAAGTAGATGAAAAAGATGAAATTTAGAACTCAAAAACCCCACCCATTTCTTCTAGTCAGCTCTGTGTTTTTTGAAGGGTTAAAATCTGCAAGACAGACATCGGATGTTTGATTTGGGAAACGGTTATGGCTTCTCTTGGTCGTCAAGACCTACACTTAAGAGCAGAAGTAATTACACTTTTCATCAAGTTTGCAAATCAAACGGGAGGTTCCTGCCTTCTCGCTGCCTACCTGTGAGGATTTAGCCAGCTTCTGGCCGTACTCCTTCTCCGTCTGCTTCAGCCGGCCGTTTGCCTGAAACACACACAAAAGGCAACCAGATTAGCTCAGACGCAGAACGTGTACAGACACTTTGCCACCGACCCCTCCACTTGGCACCTCATCCACATGCCTATCGCCGAGCGGCTGGGACCCGCGCCAGCTCCAACGCCCTTTCGTGGCAGCCAAAAAAACCGCGAGGGCTTGCCTTTGATCTCGGGCCAACTATTCATCACTTGAAAGAGGGGAGAAATTGTACCTCTGCTGCCAATTATTAGAAAAACATAAAGACTTCTGCGGATTAAAAAAAAGAAAAAAAAAAAAAAAGAGTGAGTGTGTGTGTGCGGCAGGGGGAGGGAGGCAACACAGAGAGGAGTTTATCAGGGCGGCTTCGTCCCTGAATGGAGGGAAAGGGAAAGGAGAAAGTCCCCGGCACCGGCTGCCAGGGCACAGCGTGACACGGGGGACACGACTTCGTGTCTCTGCTTGGTGTCTGCGCCCGCCTTTTGTCCCATCGCACGTCCCTTCCTATTTAAAGGTGGCAATTCCACCAAAAATTGACCCCCAACGTGCAGCTGAACCAACTGGGAGCTCTTGGACGTACAGCTCTTTCCTTCCTCCACTTTTTTCACAATTCAAAGATAAAGAATAAAACAAACTGAAAACAAGGCTGTTTTGTCACAGTGGAATCCAACAAGCAAATATTTCTAGAATTCTGGGGAAAAGTAGCTTTTTTCCTCAAATACTAGGTTTTCTCCCAGAATAATTTAGTTTCAGGTACCATTCAATAGTAACAATAATTCAAAAATAATTTCAGTTTAATTTCAGGACACAATTCCGACGTGTATGTCTCTCGCAAAGTTATTCACGTTATTGTATCGACAGACCATCCTCAAAACGCTGTCCTCAGATGAACTGCTAAGCGCTCTCGTGTTCTTGGCTCTAAAATTTGAGGACAGGTGTCTAAGAAAAATATCTTCCTAGGGGGACAGAATCTTCAGGAAGCTGAGTTCTGAAGCAAATTTAAGCTGATTAGGTTTTCAGAATCTATCCGACCCCGCGTTCAAATCTTTGATCTGTCGGCCTTGGTTTCACGGCAGAGCATCCAGCACGCACACACGGGCTCCTCCAGCTGCCCCTGTGCCAGCGCCGGGGCGGGGGCACCACAGAAGCCCCCGAGCCCCACCGGGATCCAGCTGCAGGGCTGGGACACCCGTCCTGCACACAGCGGGGGCTTCATCGGGCAATGAGTCTCATTGATTTTACTGGACTATAAATTTAGAGGCTTAAAGTTGCAGAGAGCGCTCGCGAATCCCCGCCAAGCGTGACCGGGCTCAAATCATCGTGTACAACCCAGGCAGCTACGTACGGCGCGGCTTCACGTGAGTATTTTACAGCCGGTCAAGCATAATCTCCCAGTTTACATGATACTGCAGTTTAAGATCTTGAGTCCCTTCAAACTCCAAGATTATGAAACATATGGAGGTCTCTGTATTTCATCCATTTGCTGGTACTAAGAAATCTACTAAAAAATTAATCAAAACCAGTTGTCAAAAATTATGCATGTATTTGATGACACACGTTTTGGTTGGGTTTTTTTTTTTTTTTTTTTTTGTTATAAATAGAGATAATGGCACTACCTATTGATTTAAAACAGCATATACCAGAACTCTGGAGCACCAGACAAATTCAGTTCCACTTTTTCTAGGCTTATCACATAAAGCGTGCCACAAACGCTGTCAGGATATCCTGTGGGGCTGCAGAAACAGAGGGCGCAGTGACACGGGAGGAGCTGTGCCAGACAGCTCTGTGCACGCTGCGCTTCGCCCCGTACTCCGCCTGACCCACGTTAACACTCGTTCCACTCTGCTGTCATCGAGTTTCAGATTACGTTTTACCACCACTGCGTATCATAAAGTGACTGAAACTGCCAGTTTATCTTTAGGGGAAAAAAGTAAAACAAAATAAATTACAGTACTAGTATAAATTACTGCCGCTCCCAGAACGGGAGAGGTACCAGTCAGCAGGGCCCTGCAAGGCAGATCCCATTACAGCTGCTCCCGCTCAACTTGCCTGGGGCAAAAGTCCTCATCTTTCATAGAAGCAGCTTTATAACCTCCTGAACCCAGAGAAGAAATCCCAATAAATAATAAAAAAACCCCACTCATAACTTTCATAAACAAATTAAAACCTGTTTGTTCACACCGAGTAGAACCAGGATGACCTCCGATAGATATGGGAGAGGCGAGCCAAAAGAAAGATATGCCGAATTTCAGTGTGCTATTCCTAACTGAAGGCAAAGAAAGTATATCCCACCAGTTTGTTTAAAGGCAATTACAACATTTTTAAATGGCTTTAACAAATTCCAAATAGCAAAATATTTATAAATTGTCTCCCAGTCATCAACAAACCACAAATTCTTGCATTTACTTGCAGTCCCAAACATCCTTATTTGAGGGGTCTGATCCTCAGAAGTGTTGAGCTACCAAAACTTGCACCGGAGCTAGCAAAACCACGTTTAGAGGGGCTCTGGCTGTCTAAAATTAGCTACCTCGACCCCTGGGGCACTAAAACCTATGGACACGTGCTGGCTTCAGCCCTGCTCTCCAGACCCGTGACTCCGTAGGGGTCTCGCACCACCACGCACCGCGCGGGGGGCACCAGGGAAGCTCAGCCGAAAAGGTCTAGTTCATGGGGATGCACAGGAACACTCTTTTCCATCTTTTACGGCAGAAATGTAAAACTTTTCCCTTTTTAAAACCTGCAGCTAAGCTAATTTAATACCTCTTGACTCCAGGCTGTCACTTTGCAGCCTAGGGAGGCATAAACCTGCTCCCCTGGGGCACATAGAGCACCGTGACACACAAAAAAAGCGCCTTTTCACTTCTGTTTTGTTTTGTTTTGTTTTTGGGGGGGGTTTGTTCTTTTTTTCTGTTTGTTTGGTTTTTTTGGGTTTTTTTGTTTGTTTTGTTTTTTGTTTTTAAGGAATGACTTCCAGCAAAGTAAATATGCCTAGCTGTGTAGAGTGAACATCACGGAGAATTTATATTACATTTATTTTGACAAAGGAGAAGGTTAAAAATGGCACGGCGCACACAAGCAGCAGCTTCCTGGGCTCCTTCCTCTGCAAGAGGCTGCTGGGCTCGTGCGTTGTATGAATTGTATTCCCCAGCTTTCAGGTTACATGCTATTTCAGAAACATAATGAGTAAGAATCCAACTGGAAGGTGAACACTTGGAGGGTCAGCCAGTATTCATTAAAGTCGAACTCTTTTTATAGCAATGGGCAGCACTGCAAATATAGTTAATGGTCTTAAACTAGTTTTCCCTGTGGGAGAGGTAGCTGTTGAAATTCACACTCGGCAAAAATTTGTCAGAAGTATCAATTGTAATATCCATTTTTATAATAAAAAGGTTTAAATTGGATAAGCCATAGAGGAATCCCACTGATTCAGAAATTAACTTCTGTTTAGTTTCACACAGTTAATACGTATTTTAGCTAAAATTATCTGATTATGACAATTTTACATGCAGTTATTTTATATTACAGTGAGGACTTTTGCATTATGAAGATTATGTCCTTGTTACAGTTAATTGGTTTTAAAAACCAACTATAATTCTATAACAAGCCTTAAAGCATCATATTGTGGTTGCTGAGCAAAACTGCACCGACTTCAACAAAACATTTCACGTAAAAATTAAAAACGGTATTAGCACTACAGATGTGGTGTCTGAATTAATGGATGCCATTCGAACATGGGCTGATTTTCATTTTTTCCTTTCATGAAACAGAACAGCATTACTAAGAAGAAAAGAGCAAAGGACCTACGATGGGACCACACCGCAAAAGCATACTATGTCCCACCCTAATTACAAAGTTTTTATATGTTATTCTTAAGGTATAAGATCAATCAGAGGGGACTCCTAGTCACGCTTGATGGAATGCATGGACTAAGCAGCCCCGGGGGCTCCTCACCAGTACGGCCACATCCAGTGCAGATGGTAGCGCTACTTGCGCCACGGGGCTGGCAGACACACGGACAACTTCATCCTCCGCCAACACCGTTGAAGGCATTTAGGACATCTTGAATGTTCATCAAAAACGCAGCTGTCAAGAATTTTTTGGAACTGTACAAATCTTTGCAGAGGGAGATGGTTTAGTGGTGGACTTGGCAGTGTGCGGTTTATGGTTGGACTCCATGATCTTAAAGGTCTTTTCCAACCTGAATGATTCCATGATACTATATCTTCCAGCTTTAGAATGGTGATCTTTGGATAAAAAGTTAGATTTCAATCATGCTACAAAATTAATATGAAAACTAACTTCTGCAACCCAAACGTGCATAGATCTGTAAGAACTGAAGATCCATAGTGAAATCCTCTTCATCTATACACGATTGTGACTGATTTCAATCTCCCCAAAACATAAACAAACAACAAAACCCCCACACATATAACTCTCAAACTAGAGGGTTATATATGCGCACATATTCACTAACAGAAAAGCAGATTTCAGAAATCTGCTTAAATGAAACAGCCATTTTTCAAAATGCCTGCAACTAGCTAAATGATGGCCATACATAAGCTGATCCTCCATAATTAGTTAGATAAAAGTGTAAGCAAAATAAAAAAAATAAAAAAAAAAGAAGGAAAAAAATCAAAGGGTCGGGGAAGGAGAAGAAAGAAAACTTGCTCCAGGGAAGAAGCAACTGTTCTCTGATGTGCAGCAAAGAATTTAACATCAAAGAACTAATGTAAATGGGGCCCATTTACCTTAAAAAACAACACACCACTCCACATTCTGGAATATTTCTGTTTAAGTTTGACAGCATTATGCTTTGTACCAAAATTCAAGATTGTGTAATTTGACAGATGTCAAAAGAAAATGACCTTCAGAATGGCTAACTGTCACAATTTTTGTTATTAAGTATGTTAAAACACTCTGTACAATATCTGTTTAAACTTCAGAGATTAGCAGATCACCTTTTAAATTCATCTGATTGTAGATAAAAATTTCATTTTGACCTCAAAGCCTGAAACATCTATTTTCCGAATGTGCCTCTCGTACCCGCAGTGGGTGACTTCCTACACCGATACCCTTGTGCCTTCTCCTGCTCCCCCCACCCGCCAGATAACAAACGGAAAGCCAAATCTCTGCGTAACAGTGAAAGCAGCATACCATTTCAAATATGTAATTTGAGCCACCCAAAAGACTATTAAAAATAGTTCAATATCCAAAACGATGTTAACAGAATAATTAGTCAAGTACCAAATGACTTCAAGGGTTTTGAAAATGAATGACAGAAATCCCAATCTGTCATACCCACAAATCCTATTAATATTCTATTTTACATTCCACTTTTCTAGGTCTATAAATCTTTTTCTTTTTTTATTTTCTTTAAACATGCATCTTTAGGAGAAAAAAAACCCTCTTATTCATGTGCTAAGTACTTTTCATTGGGAAAAACCCAAGAATGAATAGAAATTAATTTGACGCTGTACCTGTATGGAGAATTGCCTTTGCGCCGTGTATTGCAATTCTGTGCTTAACGGGGGCCTACTGAAAAACTGCTTGTGCGATTTGTGCCTTAGGAAAACTCTGATTTCCAGCCCTTTCATTTAATCTAGCAGTGTATTTCTAATAATTCTGAAATTATGTAAAGAAAATAAATATAGACATTTAACTCTTCCAAAAACGCTTCTAATACTCCAACTGCCTGCTGTCTGATGCCAAAGTTATTCCACCCTTACACCATGGAATTAGTAGTATGTAGTTAAGTATAGTAAGTAGTATGCAATTACTAGCTTCATCTAATTGGATTTCCCGAGCATCTAAATGTTTCCCAGCTTCACTAATACCGATTTCTATTCAATATCGCAGTGAGCCAGGCACCTTATTTAAAACCAACCGCACGACTTGGCCTAACATACAAGCCTTGTGTACAATACAAGGTTTTAAAATCAGAGTAACAGTCTAGGTTTGCCACGTGAAATGGCTCAACGCCTTAAATATACTTCACACAAGATGGTACTGATGCATACATCAGGCATTTAAAGGACAGACGATGAATTACAGTTCAATCTGAAGGTGCGCCGGGACATCCTGCCAAGCCAGTCGTGGCAGGTGGCTTTCACCTGATGGCACCATTCCTCCTTCCGCTCAGCATTCAAATCAGCTGAACCGAGCGGAGCCAGTGAAGATGCTCAGGCTGCAACACTCTCCCCATTAGGGCCCTGAAGCCCAGTTTTCCCGCAGCTATGCGCCTAAATCTGCTACAGCACAAATACGTTCCTGCATTACGATTTTTAATATTTCCTGGTTATCTTCCGTTCTGCCCAACTAAATTAAGATGGTTATTTAAAGAGGGTTTAAGACATTATATCAGAAGCGGTGGCATTTTCTTTTTCAGAGCCTTACCAAATAAAACATTCACCCAACGGGAATTATTTGAGCTTTTACGAGCTGCCTTTATTCATCAGAAATCCTGGGCACCTCTGGTGCTCCCGTCTCTCTCCCGCCCTAACAGAAAGCTCACGGAAGAGCTGGCAGCACTCAGGCCCAGCTGGGTTTGGTACCCAAACGGCTGGCAGCCAGTGAAACCAGGGAGCGACAGGCTGCTGAGCATCTTGGAAGATGCAAGTCAAAGCTCACACTTCCTCCGCAAATAGAAGGCAACGCGTCGTACCGAGATGTGACGCTGATCCACGATTTGCCTCAGCTAAAGGCTACTCCATGTGAGCTTTACAATGCACGAGTCTTTCAGAGCTTCTGAGACCCAGGCACTTTATATATCAGCTAAGTTAATATCCCTTGATTTTTGCCAAGGAGAGACTATAAAAGGATAAGAATGCGATTTTATTTTTTAGATTCTCCATTGCTGTTTTAAGCTGAATTTTGTGGCAGTAACAAGCAAGTGTTAAGAGGATAATGGCTAGCAAAAAACCCTACGTGTGTAGACTTTGAGAAAGAACCTTTTTTATTAAATAGAAGGAAACTGGAAACAAACGGACAGACTTGCTATTTCTGAGTTAACTCGGAATTACTAAGTTACATCATCAGATGAGAGCCCAACGAAAGTTAAGCTTCTACAGTTGGGAAGACAAACATTGAAAATACGACAAAATCCCCTAACAAATCTCTGATCTGAAGCAATCGGTGTTCCTTAGCAAGATTATGCTGGATTACTTTTTGTAGTTTTAAATACAACAAAGCTTCCCCAAAAGAACGACAACTTCACGGAGCCAGAAAGCATTACTGCACCGATGACTAACTACACGCAAGTCCAGCAAAGTCCCAATTAAAAAGAGAATGGAATATATTGCTAAATCATGAAAGCAATTGGGAACATAAACAAGACACTGCGAGACTCTTAACATTCCCAATGTTTAATTATTCATCCGTTCTCCGTCCTGCAGCTGTAGGTCAGAATTACCTCCTCTGAACTAAATACAGGAGAACTCTTTTGGGGATTTGTACCTTGTTCATTTTCAAGCAAACACCCAAATTCATTTCAAATTCACACAAGAACTGCAACAGTTTCACCTAAATCAGATTTTCTACAAGTTAAACACCCCTCCTACACTCAGATGTGATTGTGAAACTACTTTGATCTCTGTTCCCAAATTTATTGCTCTGTGTAATCCATGACAAAATATAATGTGATTTACTGTATCTCTATATGACAGCCCAGCAGCTGACAGAACTTAATAATTTAGCATAAGAAAAAAACCTTCTGGCACCAAAATATACAAATCATAATTGAGGCACTTTAGTATCACATTACAATGAAGCATACGCAGAGTGATCATAAGAACTTCAAAACAATTAGAATTCTTTCTCACCCATTTAATGAAGGTGGGTTTTACCCCATGACATGTTCTGCAGCTGTAAGCAAGTTGTTTTGGAACACTTTTGTTTCTTCACATTAAAGACTCTGAAGGACTAATAAGACCATTTTACCCCTTCCCTATTT
>VXBH01001376.1:282254-298820 GCA_013400035.1 Rynchops niger | reverse complement strand
AAAAAAAAAAAAAAAAGTAAGAAGGTGTAACGCACAGCACGGGATGCAGGAGAAATTTCCACTGAGCATTTACTAATTCCAGGTAACGAACACCAGTTACCGCTTTTTGCATAAGCAAACCCATGACCGAGCCCCAGGGAAGCCGTCAGCGACCGCCGCGGGTGCTGGGATCCAGTGAGAGGGCACCGGGCGCAGGGTCTGTCCTCTCACCCCCGGCTGGGCAGCCGGACCAGATGGTATTCATTCATTGATTCTGAAAGAATTTAAGAATGAAATGGCCAAGTGGTTGAAAAAAAAAAACTAACCCCAAAGTAATCTCACATTACAATCAGCCACCGTACTGGAGAATAGCCAATGGTTTTCCTAATGTTATAATGTACCCTGGGACGTAAAGATAAGTAAAAGTGGAAATTAGAGGAAACCATACCTACACGCAATCAGCCTTCTCCAAGACATATCGTGTTATGAAAAAAGGGAGAGAATGAGGTAACGATTCAATTGGGCTTTAAAAAATATTTAATAAAGCTAAAATAATAAGCGATTGTGTATTACAAGATAAAGTTGGTGTGCCATAGTTTGTTTGGACAGTGAAGAAAGACTCAGGAAACCATTGAAAAAATAATTAGAACAGTCATTCTGCCACTGGGAAAGCCTCCTGCACTTCGTAACCAGGAAAGTTAAGACTGAAACATCACTTGCACTAAAACTACCAGTTGTGTCCTCCGGAGTCAGGCTCACGGGCCACCGAGCCCAGGGTCCTCTCCAGAGACACGGGAGATGCTCCTTGCAGAGACTGCAGAAACCTGGCCCCCTTCTGCGCTCCCTGCCCCTCGTATTCCCCCCGCACCCACAGCCGCTGGGTCAGGGAAGTTATTAGTTAAATCCCTGATTATTCCCATTAGTGACTGGCCACAAACATGCTGCTCATAAAACCGCTTAATCCTTTTTTGAACCTGCTGATAGTATCTGCCTCCACAACCTCCATGGCAACCAACTCCAGCAGCTCACTACCTGTTGTTTAGAGAAGCACCTTCTTCCACCAGTTTTAAATCAAACTCTTATTAGTTTCCAGCAACTACAGCCTAGTTCTTGGGCTGCAAATAACAACTCAGCATTCACATCATCCACCATCTTCATGATTTCGTGAGTCTTGATATTACAAATATACACCAAAGGCTACAATCTGGAAGTTCAGAATTGAGAGAAAGCAGAGTGCCCTGGGGCGACACAAGCGGTGTTTGGACACAGGCTTGAAAAAGAAATAGGAGACAGAGAAGACAAAAAAAAAAAACCCACCACCTGTGAATTCTTCTTAGAGAGATACTTTAAATTGTTACCAGTTGGTTAAAAAAAAAACCAACAGAACCAAAACCCAAAAAACCCAACCAATCTTCTCAAACAGCTACAACTGATAAAACAGGGAGTGAATGAAAGTGTGCTGAAAGACAGGCCATATGCTAGAGCTCTAATTTTAATCGTATCAGTCCTCGCCCTCTGGAAAGCTATCTTTTTAATTCCATATTTTGTAATAATTTATCATTTAGCTCAATTATGTTTCTTCTTGCCTGGTTCTCATTTCTTAATAGTATTACACCGGTCATTTTAATTGTTAACCCGATGGTGTTATTTGTGAATGCAAACAATGCTCCATCTCCTCCCCAGACATTAACGAAGACGTTCAAGAGTAAGCGTCATGCTCACAGGGGCATATTTTTTTCCACAGTGACGGTTATACCAACTACTCCTGGTTTATAACCAGAGTCAAAAATACAATTGATGGGCACAAATCTCGCCTTGTATTCTGGTTTGTTTTTCTGAGTTTTTTTGGATGTTTTTTTTTTTTTTTTAAGGGAGGTAGAAGCAGAGTAACGCTCTGTGAATAACCGAGACTGTTGCTTTGAAATACCTCTAGGAGGGAGAGCGCCATAAATTCTGCTTAGTCTCATTTGAGTGAAATATCCCTGAGATTATTCTACCATATTTTTCTTCACGTTTGGCTCTGTTGATTGAAGACGCCTCCAAACGGCTCCCCTAAGGGATGATGCAATTCCTGCGACCACGTTCCTGGGCCACTGTCATCTTTCTTTCCTTTTCTTTGGAGGAATAAGAAGGAGCAGTGAAAAAGCGGACACACTAGAAGGGAAACTGGTTTTCTCCCATCATCTGTGAGCAAAATTTTATTGCAAGAGTTGCTGTAAAGGTACTATAAAGACAGATTAAATAATCCGCACTTTGTGTGCTAACACACACTCACTTTGCTATACTAATCTTTTCTCTTTTTGAAACATATATCTTTTTCCTTGACCTTCTAGGCTTTTGGCAGAATTTCTGCCATAAAGTCAAAGCACTACGCTCATTTTTAATAAAATTAGTTGGTGAATCACTAACACGGTGTCAGAAATGCCCAAGAACTAAATGTAAGTAAATGTACACAGACCTGACAACACAAAACCAACATGAATATTACTGCTCTGGAATAGAGGGGTAATATCATAGACAATAGTCCTCGGATTATAATGAAAAAAGGACTCAGGGAATATCCAACTCTTCTCAGTAAGAATTAGAAGCTCTTTAGATCATTCATAGCTAAATCCTAAACAAAAGAATCTATGTAATCGATTCAAACCAATATTTAAACAGTTTAGTCTAAAAAAAAATGGCACATATACAACAACTAGTGGTGAACCTGAACGCATTCAGCAAGGAGAAAAACAGAGGTCTATGTTATAATTAGATACCAATTTAATGATATCATTATAGTCGGGAAGAATACGTGTCCACATTTTATGGTTGACCTATTTGCCCCCATGTAAATAACCAGGGTATCGCTGCACCCAGTGTGAAAAAGGTTCATCTGGATGCTCACATGAGTGAAGCTAGCTACACAACGGCTATTAGCGCTCAAGTTAATGAAGTGAAAGGTGCCACTCAGATCAAAGGCTCCGTTATGCTAAGAAGTCTAAGCAGGAACCTACAGAATTGCTGCAGAAATGGTCCGGTTCCCAGAAGGTCTTAGATACAAAGATGGAACCATTTTTGGTAGATAATAAAATGTGAGAGACCAACAGCTAGAGAGACAGTACTCAACAACGTAAGCTAATGGAAAGCATGCAATGCCTGTTCTGTATGAGCAGAAGTAACTTAGCTGCTTAGGGGAGACTCAATACTTTTAATCAAGTATCTCTTGGATTATCCCCTTAATTTTTGAAGATATCATATTCTTTCTCTTCATCTTCTATTTCTTTGCCAGTGCTGAACAGCGTGACATCATCTCTCTGAGCACCGACAACAGAGCCAGACCAGATATTGCGAATTGAAGACATTCCTACATACGCAGCATGAAAGCATGCCCAGTGAGCACGTCCAGCGGGCCTGCACCCGAGGGATGGACTTGCTCGCTAATTAATCCTCCACCACAAAGCTTGATGCTAAAGGAAGGGCTGAAATGCTCTGTGGGGCACATTAGCAGTACCTTGTTTGCAAACCATGTGTAAGTAGAAGTTGGTCAAATATTAAGCATCCAATCATAGGACATCGGCTGCAGACTCTTGAAAAAGGCCCCGTTACAAAAACATTATATTACAATGTAATTATTATATAGAATAGTTTTTCTTAGTTAGGGAAGTGGTCACTTACACAGTGACCTTAACTTTGAATTTTCTGGGCATTTCAGTTTTATGTGGACTTCCCACCAGACGTAGATGGAGTAATTGTAACAGGTATAGACTAGAAAACATTATAAATGTCAAATTTTATTTAATATAACGCAAATCTCAGAGTACAACTAACTACTACATCATTAAAACCTACAAATACAATTTGCACGGCTCAGGCCAGATTTTATGCCATCTTGGAGTCCCATCTCTCCAGAGTGAACAGTTTCACAACTGAACTGAAATCAGAGGAATTACAGTCCAGAAACTTGACTCTCCTGGGTTTTTTTTTGACTACAGTTTCATCCTGTAATCAAATATCATGTGCGTTCAGTACAGTCAATACACAAAAATGTAAATTACTTCTCCACAAGAAAAGCAGCACTGAAAAAGAATTAGATGTTCCTGGAACCTGCATAAAGATTCAACAGGATGAGTCAAAATATCCATTTAAATATAGAAAAGAAGTCAATAAAAAGCTAAATGTTGAAAATTATTTAGAGAGGATAAAAAACCCAACCTTCTTCTCCCACTCCAATTTACTCATGTGCGTTGCTCAAAGAGAGCTTTTTTTATGAGATATTTTCAGTTCCAAGGTTGCTTCCTTTGAGCAGAGTTAGCATGTCTACTGATCTGCTCGGGTCATGCTTTCTGAACGCTCATTTTCTTTGCCAAGAAAATACCACAGATGAATGCTGCAAGCAGTTGTGTTAGCCAAGCTTCACATCTGCACGCACTTAGAAATGCAGTTTCTCTCTTGCTTTTAGTGATTGCTGGCAAACCTGAAAACGCTCCTCAGCTTTGTACAGTCCGTTACACCTGGCTGATTAGTCTTGGTGCCCCGAGTGCTGCTGATGCAACCTATAACACACCTGTCTCCCTGCTGAAATTAGTCATTAGTGGAGCCTAAGTGCAGCATTATGTATCCCTAACATGTTTATTTCTTAAACAGTTTATGTTTTGTTTCATCATAATGAGGTATGACTTCAAATAAAAAAAAAAAATAAAATTACCATCACATCAGAAAGCGCTATAATCACTGGCTGTAACGAAATGTGAGCAAATTAAATCTATACTTTAAAAGTAAATCAAAATCACTATGATTGAATACAGTGTTCTGAAACCATATTTAAGACTCCTTAACTAATAGACAAGAAATAATTTGGAGATATTCTCGAGTCATTTTTATGTTAGAGACAGATAACAGATATTACGAAAGTACTGAAGTCCTAAGAACATGATAAGTACCGTTTCCAATTCTCCACGCTATCGTCTTGAATTTTTGTCTGGTTTATGTCCAGCAGGGCTTACGTGACCTTAAGGACGTTAACATCTCTTATCTTTATCTGATAAGGTCATTCTGTGTTCTAATATAACTACCACGTTATGTCTTAAAAGGGGAGCAGGAAGGTGATTACGTGTGATGGGGCTGGGACACCTGATCTAGCAAGGCAAAAGAGGAACGGCCGCACTGCCCCAGCGTGAACCGCAGGCGCCGAGCTGCTCCTGTGTCACCCCAGCCAGGCTGGTGACAAGGACCTTGCTCACAGAAGTCCTCCGACTGCAGTTCAGGTAGAGCCCTGGTCACCTCCTCCCGTGCTCCTGCAGCTCGGGGGGACACGGAGAGGCCTCAGACGTGCCCAGGGTGTCCACAAGAGGTCCAACGCTACTCGCAGTGTGCGTATTTAAGTCAGCTATAGCTCGCTTTGTAAGGAAGTGGTGTTTGATGGAAAATAATACCTGTGACAGGGGACGTCACTGGAAAATTATGGACTTTTCCCTTTATTACTATTTCCACAACACCAGATGCCATGTTTATTTTTCCTATAGCGCAGGTTACACAGCGCCATTTGGCCACCTGTTAAGTATTTTCCCACTTATCGTTCCCTACTGATTGGGAGACGCAATAACTGTCAAAAGATATTTGCTTTTAGAATCACAGGTTCAAAAACATTACCGTACTACGCTTATTGAGCAACCTTCTGGCACTGTATGCTGTCATCACTAACAAAATGAATCAACTAAAGCATGACAATAAACAATGGACTATCTTTAACGTTGAGATTTTTAAGCAACAGAAAATTAAAGGCTTTAGAAAATTAAATTATGTGCCCTAGATATTGACAAGCCTTCTACAAATACCAAGGAATATTTAAATATCCAGTGCTCTTGCAAGGAAAACTGTTCCTCTACCTCTGCCCCGCTCTCCCCCTTCCCACCCCCACCACAGCAGAGCCATGGGGCGGGCAGGAACGTGTGAACCCTGCGTCTCCTTCTGAAGTCACTCATTTTGACTTTAATTTTTCTCTTCACTGAAGTTTTAGCCATTTCTTTTGCTTTTCATCACGTTCACGTGAACAACAGTCCACAATTCCATCGAACAATCCACGCAGAAATCGGTATTACTCACAAAAGAGACCACAGAGGAATGAGATCCTTCACTTGAGAACGCACTGACCTTCCGAAAATCTGGACAGTCAGATGTTCCAAGCCTAAACAGTCAAATTCAGCTTCCCCATGGATTTTTAAGCAATCTTTACAGAATTGGCAGAAAAAAAAGTAAATTTAGAGGACAAATTTTTCTCCTATATTGTCCTAAATTTCAAGGCAACACAATTTGTTAGAAAAATAAAAAGACTTTTAAAAACAAGTTTCAAGACTAATGCTGCAATTAAGATGGTTTTTTCCCCCCCTCCTTGGATAAAATTTCCATCAAAATTTTGTGGACTTTAATAGCATCAAGATTTGAACCAAGTTAACTGAAACCGTAGCTTTTGAGCTTTAAATGGAGTTTGCCCTCTAAGCTACCTTGACTTTTGGACTCGGTGGCCCTCTTCCACAGCTCTACATTTGGAAGACCGAAACGAAGCAGAATGGTAAATGGAGATTTGAAGGTAACGGCAGGTATTTTCACACGTCTGTGAAAGACTTTCCAACAGAGATACTTCACACACACACACCCCCCATCTTTTACTCAACATGTGCTCTTCTGATTAGGAGTAAAAATAGGGAAGTAGGTTAAATGAAAAAAAAAAAAATACAACTCAATAGCAGTTAATATAACTTAAAATTAGCAATTTTTTTGAATAATAGAAAAAATCCAACAAATTAAAAAAATAGTATTTCTGACAGAAATGACAATTTGAGACTATTAAGGATATTGCCCTATGAAGGATTATTTGTAACTTTAATTTGAGGATGTAAAGAAGTTAACTTTTCTTTTGCTATACTACACATGTAAAAAAAGATCAAAGAAAGAAAAGAATTGAGATTCAAATTCCATTTTTAAGCAAAAATGACAATGTCTTCCTGAGTTAAAATTAATCCTTTAATGGTGAATTTCAAAGGTTTAAATACTTTCTGTGACCTTGGCTTTAAATAATTATGCCAAGCGGAGCTTTCCTTACATTCAGAAGATTCTGAATTGTTGATCACAGCCATTTTAATGGCTTCAGGCTGGATGATTTCCAACATAATCCTCCGAATGCTGCTTAAAATTACAGACCAAGAACCTGATGCAGGTAAATGAAATGTCACTTTCACAAAGGCTGTTCAAACAGTGTATGCAGATTGTAAATTGGTGCCACTGTACCTCACTTTGCAATAAAATGTATGATTTATTACATTAAGGCGTATAAAAGATACTTCAACAACTATCTGCTTACATATACACAATTGTCTGCCATAAATATTAAGTAGGGTTTTTTTAGTTTAGCTTTTGAAATAAAATTCACATGTTTTAGCTCATATCATCCCTAACGTGGTGAAATACTTGAACTGAAGATGCCGGTACGGGGGGATGCTCGGCAAGCGCTGATGAGCAGGCAGGGACCCCGCTGAACAGAACGGGGAGGGGAGCCTTGATGTATCTGAAACATTAATTTCTATTTTCAAGCCTTTCACAGCGTCCTTGCTCACCCGATGCACAGAGGCAAAAGTAGACCAGCCATTGTTAGCAACTAGACCCAATTTCCTTGCAGTTTTCGCCTGAACTTTTTCCTCCTTAAGAACTTTCCTTCTTTTTAAGGGAGAAAAAGCTCAGTTAGACAGAACCGCCCTTTCCACTCTATCTGTTCCAGCAAAGGAAAAGTGATTAGCCTAGTCCTTGGCTGGCTTTGCCTTTGAAATCATCTGGGTTTTTAAAGTCCCGCCAGCTCCCGAGCACGGCACAGTTGTCCCCCTTCCGCGCTCACCACGGCGGGATGGTGCTGCCCCAGCACCGCGCTCGGGGCAACCAGCCACAGCAGCGACCGCCGCCGCGTGTCCAAAGAGACGGCGTCTTTCATTAGAGAACCACAAAACTTTCCATACTCGTGCCGTGATTACGTCATTCGATGTCAGGTCTACGGCACATGCCTGGTTTTTCAACTTAAGCAATCCCTAATCATTTTTCCTCAGTGAAACTTTGCTTATCTCACTTTTGGCCTGATTTTGCCGTGCCACAAGGAGCAGCCCCATGCGAACCTCTTACCTTATCTAAGGCCTTCTCTATTTCTGCCGCATGTATCTTTTTCAGGTCTAATGTCATTTTTTCTGCCTCCACTTTCAGCTTATTCAGCGCCGTCTCGTGGTCTCGAGCCACCCTCTGCTTCTCCTCTTCCCACTGATGGCTCAGCTCCAGCAGCTGCTGCTTCCGCTGAGCGTTCACCTGGATGAGCTCTTCCCTCAGCTTGTGGATTTGGTTCTCCATATCACAGATAACCTGAAATACAGAGCAATCAAAGTAAAAAAAAAAAACAAACAAACCAAAAAACAAAAAACAAAATCACAAACCAACTTGATTTTCTCAGGCAGGCTGTTAGCTGGGGTAGGTAGGAGACTCGAAGGATTCTCTGCGCCTTCCTTGGCCTCTCCTGCTGCTCCCTCCCCTCTCTTCACACCCGCAGGTGAATACAGCTCCCCCCTGCCCAAAGCATGGATGGAGCAAGGTTTTTGGAAGGGGTATCCCCACAGGTGAAGAAATTTAGTTTGTGGCATATAATCACTACGTATAATGTCCCTGCTGTCTTTTTTTTTTTTTTTTCTCCCTTAAGAAATGACCTACCACCTTCTAATGAGATACCAGTGTATCACCAACCATTTATCAATCGATGCTACAGGTTACAGACTGTATTTCAGCCTAATGTGCTAACGCGCACCAGGTACGTATCAAAGACCGTCCTGCTCCAGGTGCGGGAACCAGAGCACGCCGAGAGAGGACGACGCGGACCAATGCAGAGAATCCTTAAGGCTCTGCAAAGACAGTGTAGACAAGACACAGGACCTTCAAAATGCAAGGCATGGATTTCAGAATCCACGGCTCTCTTTTATGTGATCGCAGATCATCCCTCGGTCCTTGGGAGCAAAGGACGTTGTGTGACGCAGCAGTGGCACGGGGGGACGATGGAGCGGGAGCAGAAGAGCCCACCGCCTTCCACGCGGGAACTTGCAGGAGTACGGGATGGAAGCGATACACGGTAAAGCTGTGTTGCTCCTGGAGCATAGAGAACACGCACTGCTGCTTTACAGTAGCAGTAGAGCACACATTTATTACTTTAGCTTTACACTTGCACGTAACTCATTACTTTTCTAACCGCGTTTCTTCTGTAGCTTCTTAAAGTACAGGAGCATCGTATTTGTGACACAAAACCGTTGTCCTCAGAGCCAATCGCAACGTATGATGGTGCAAGCACATGTATATTTTCATTCAGAAATATAATTCTGAAAACGAGCCTTTTCATTAAAAACCTCACACAGCATTTCCCCCTTTTCCCTTCCTGCTTCACAAGTAACTGTGCAGTTCCCTGGAATTCTTTCACAGAGGCTGTGATAATATTGAGATGAGAAATTGATGTTCTGCCAAATAGATGTAGGTGACTCAGCTGAAGCTTATTAAAGGCTTCATAAGAAAATCTGATGAAAATTACTGTATATTTAACGATCCCATTGCCCTGGAACGCCAGTTACTGCTTCTAGAGCTCTGAACTGATCTCTCTCTCTCCAACTACTATTTTTCTTCTTTAGACATTTTTCATGTACTGTCTGTATTCAGTTAAACCATCTATTTGCAGTCTCTGAAAACCACATTACTACAAATCTTTGAAAAAGAAACATTCATTTCTGACCAAGGTTGGGAAGTGAATGACTATCAGAAACATTGCCTTGTACATTAATATCCCGAGACAGATTGTTATAAATACTGTGATCTGAGAGAGAAAAATTGAGGCTTGAAAGTTTGCCTATTTTTTCAAACTATTTGAACTATATGGTGTAATAAAAGACTTGTCGTCTCCCCTCAAACCTTCAGTTGTGTCCTTTGACTATCTCATCTGTAACGTGTATTAAATAACATTAACCATCTCGGAAACGTGTCACAAGACTGACTTTTGCGTCCATGCCTTCCTAATTACTCGTTGGCATTATTCCCTGCTATGTCAAAGGTAAGATTTTGTGTGTGTGTGTGCGCGCAGAGATGGAACAAGCACATCGGTTGTATACAGAAGTGTAACACAGGCCACATACTTCAGCTATATCAGCATTATCTCAAACATGTGTTTCATATAGCGTAATCTGCTCGAGATCCTTTCCTTCCTTTCCTGATCTTTTCCTCTACACATGTTTAATTTTTTAAATCTGTACACAGACTAAAAACGTAAAGTACATTTTAGTATATGATGGTACAGACTAAAATGTAAAGATCATTTTAGTACATAATTATAATCTACAATATACTTCTATAATTCTTTTAGAAAGCAATTTCACCTCCAGATCATGACAAAATTTCAGCCTAACTGGCTTTTACTTAACCAAAGAAATGCTACAGAGCTACAATTTCTATAGGATGACACAGTCCGAGTTCTAAACCGATGTACAGAGTAGCATTTGGGTTTTTTAATAGCCGTTCCCATGCAAGTCCTGCCTGGAATAGTAACAATTTTCTTTTAATCTGTGAGAGCTCTTTTTTTGAGGGCTCATTCTCTCTCCACTACCACTTTCCTTTTTTTTTTTTTTTCTTCCTTTCTTCTTTTTTAAAAAACAGAAAGCTTCCTAAAACTTTTTTTTTTTTCTTCCTGGATAAGTGAAACTAAGGTACTGCATTGCTCAGAAGTTTCCTAAAAAGTTTGATAAAATATTTAGGATAAGCAGCCCAGGCTGACTCACAATACAGGGAAAATTCATTCATAAATCGTATTACAAGCCAAAATAGCGACTGGGTGAACTCCTGACTCAACTGTTAGGTCTTTCTGCTTTACTTTGTTCTATATTCGATCATTCTTACACAAAGCCATTAGAAAATCAAATAGCACAATACAGTGTTTTCTACTGCCGCATGGAAAACGCAACAGCCCCGAGCCCTCAGACCAAAAGGGGGGAGCCCAAAGACAGCGGGCTGAACGCCATACGTGAAGTAACAGTAATTAATATGCAAAGGAGTATTAATGTTGGACCTAATAGACGGCAAAAGCAGATTTGGTTCTATTAGGAAAGAAGAAAGAATCTGAAGACGGGGTGATGGCAGCGAAACTAATATGATTAAAGGAGTCCTTTTGGAGCAAGTTTGCTGCTAGTAAGATGATGTTAAGAGACATCTAATCTCTCCAAAGTGACTGGAAAAAGCTTATACTGGGGATCACCGCCACAGTTCTTGTCAATTACTTTAAAATAAGTCTAGTTCTCACAGCCAGATTATTTTTTCCCATAAACAAAGTCACCGGCAGAAGCAGCTTAACAACCGAACAACTTGCGGCATGAGACAACTTTGCGTGACACGGATATCTCCAGCTGCTAAAGGACGTGAATCCCCAACTTCCCACCACTGAGATTCTGCTATTCCACTTGCCAGGTTTAATCAACTATTATTATACTTAAATGTAAGCAAATTAGTACTACTAGGGAAGAAAAACAACAACAAGATGACATTATTCTCAGTTGTGAAAAATCCATGAAACACAAAACTTAAGAGCAACTGTCTTTGCTTCACGAGTCTGTGGAAAACCAAAAGACTCAATTACCAACGCTCACTTCTCGTCCCTGAGATCTGAAGGCACGATGCTTGCTTGGCTTCTCTGTAAAATCGAACCCCCTTTCTCAGCGTTGGTTTCTTAACTTCTTTTCCTGGCTGCTCCAGCCTGTGAACCGTGCCTTCCACATTGCACGGTCCAAACAACTGGGGTCCAAGAGCCGCTCTGAGCAATACACATCTGAAACGCTCGACCAGAGTAAATGATTCTTGTGCTAAACATAAGGCTTAAACATAAGAAATGAAGACTTCACACTATATAACAGGTCCAAAATTTTATGGCTACTTGCTGCCTTTTTTTTGTGTCAAAATGTTGTAGTCTTTATTTCGGTTGTATGGGTACAAGAAAATGCAATAAGAGAGATGCGTATCTCTCTTCCAAAGAAGGCAGAAGTTCATAGCGATTCCACAGGATGCCCGTGCCATAGCAGCATGCCCCAAACACAAAAGCAGTTTGTAAAATGACTATTAACCCACATAAAGAAAAACAAATAGAAAGAAACCACTAGCTTACAGAATGTCCCAAATGGAACAAAAATACAAATATGTAAAGTAAACTGTGTGACAGGGTAGAGATTTCATATGAATTTATATGGCATACTTGTAGGTACGTGTATGCACGTATGACAATCCCATAGCTGAAGAAACTGCTAGCTGAGATGCCGATTTCTATTTCTGTTTCAAAGGAATAACTTAGAATTCTAACTAAGAATATCTGTGCTGAAATAGTGTCATAAAAAGGGTGGGTCATAAGCCCACAGCAATTTGCCTGTAGGGAAAAAATAGACTTGAAAGAAAAAAAAGAAGGTTGCTCACTCACTTTGGCCTATTTAAAATGCCAATAAACGTTCTGCACGTTATTTGGAAGGAAAACATGTGCTCTTAATTTTAAAAAGTGAATTGCATAAGAAAATATAAAGCTGGCAAAAAGTTTAAATTAAAATCTGTTGCTGATGTCTGAAACTCTGCTACAGTTACATGCAACAGAGATGAGAAATGGACCAAGTGACTACAGTCTAATTAAAAAAGAATAATAAAAATATATATTGTATTTATTTTTCAGGAGCTTCTACTTCAACCCATGAAGCATTTACTTGGCTCTGTTTCTAAGGAAGAGGCTGGCGCATGACCGCGTCTTTTATACTCACGGTGACGGAATACACGGACTTCACTGTCTCCCTCTCACTGTATTACACACCAGATCACATCCACCCGTCACCATATTTAGCTTCAAATAGTGTTGAGGGCATTTTAAACTCACAAAAACAAGGCAATGTGGAGTTAAGACCAAATGAACTTATTCCCCGAGGCTCAGATCTCGAGTCATTTAGGTGTTGCTTCAGCAGTTTTTACAGTAAGTGACTAACATCTCCCAGCAGACGGAGTTGCAATAACCCTTCCTTGCTCTTCATTGCTGAGTCTACTCAGGCTGACGAAAAAAAAAGAAGTATCACTTTTAAAGACATTTCTCAAGCGGATCATGACAACTCTTGAAACTGAGTTTCAAAAGTTTTCCGCGTTGGGCTAACTTGGGTTCTGTGGCAGATGGTGCATAGGTCTCAAGTTGCTGCGTTTAACTTTGCTTGCATGTAACATTTTGAAACGCCCAACAAAACCCCCCCAAAACCTCTGAGCAGTTCCATGGACTTACTTCGAACATGAACCGTTGGGTTACATGGTCACTATGACCCTTTCTAGGACAATAACCTAAAATATTAGCTCATAAGTAAGAGCCTGATTTGAGCCACCGATACGCAGCTCCTGCCTCTGTGCCCGCCAATACTTTCTCAGCATTTTCTCACCTGGACGAACACTAAATTCGTGGATGCATTTGAACAGTGTGTTCTGTGAGATCGTCAGCTGAGCCCTTCTGAAAGGGGGATTTGTTTCTGTGTCTTGTTACGCCGGCGTGATGTGACAGAGATGGATGAGGTACACACAACATCTGCGACTGGGGAGTGGATGATTACTGAAAGGAGATCAGTCCAGACAAGGGAAAGGAAGTCTGAAGTAAAAACAAGTCTCACTTTGATGAAGAAGGAGGAAAGGAAAATAAGGAACAAAGTAGAAGCTCCCAGTGATTCAGCAGTGACAATGACTCCCTTTTTACCCACGACCGTCCCAGAAGAGGTGGATGAAGTATCCCACCCCAGTCATGCCACAACTGGTGACATATTCAGTGTAAAAGACCTGAGAAAGGATTATCTGTTGAAAGCCGGAATCGGAACTACTTTAGCTTTCTTATTAAGAAACAAAGCTTTGTAAAGTGCTGAGAAACAGAGAAGTTTCTCTACCATCACAAAAGCAACCGATGCATCTAACGTAAAAGCATGCTAAAAAAAGTATACAAATATTATTTGTTTGCAGCTCTAAGCTACGAAAAACGTATAGCTGTAAGAACTTCAAAGATGAGTAATGTTGGTTTGTGTTTAAGACAAAATTGGTTTATATTAATGCGTCTTAATATCGCAGTTTCAGCGAGTCACGGCAATCAGTCTTGCACTTGATCTCATTCTGGTTTTAGGGAACTCTCTCCATGAATTTTACCCTTAAGAGATAAAAGAGGCAACCAAAGGCACCCCGGGGGCCAGGCACAGCCCTGATGGCTCTCGGACCTTTTGGCCACAAAGCGCCCTACTGAGCGGCACCCACCGGTCCCAGTGCACCTGCTCTCCCCCACGCCACAGCAATCCCAGCCGCGTTCAGCCGGGCGGCTGGAGCTACAAAGGAGTTTGTGGCTCCTTTGCAACACGACAACGATACAAAGGGTGCACAGCAGTGCCGAAAGGGGAATCTTTTTGTCTAAGCTACAATCCAAATCTGAAATCAAATCTAACTCGATACTTTTAAAAGGATTTTTAATTAGCAAGAGCCATTAAAATTCAGTAACTCAAGTTTTTAACATCATCTTCTGAACAAAGCTTTGAAATTAACTAAAGTATCTCCATTTTACCCAAATATATTGAAAATATTTTCCATACAATAGCAATTTCAATTAAAATAGGTTAAGACTTTATTACCCAATTTTTCTTGTGACTGGTAAAAATCAGCAATTTGTCAATATTATGAATCCTTAAAGAGATAGATTTGATTTGCAAAGAAAACTACTTCCACAAACGTCACGTACATTATCACAGGGGTAATGATGTGGCAGAGCGCAAATTAACAGGGCTAAGTAATAAACAGCTATTTAGCCTTCACAGCACAATCTATTACACCGTTAAGTTTAAATGCCTTTTGGGTAAGAACACCATAAATATGGTAATTAAAGGAGCAGATAAATGAAATGGTGTGAAACCAAGTGAAAATGAGCAAGAGTTCAATGACCAACAGGTTGGCCTCACCTCCTAAGAGCATTGATCGAATTTTCCTAAAAGCACGGGGCCGTGCAGGCTCTTCCGGAGGAAATCATGGAAGCGCAGGACTCCGCTAGGACCCCCTAATTACAAGGAGTCATGATCACTAGTCTGGTACTCCCTAGAAATACTAAAATATCAGCAAAGCTAAAACTTCAGTACTCAGAGAGATGCATGTTATTACATGCTTATATCGTATTTCGTGCATGCTTCTGTGTCCTCATTCTTGAGGGGAAAGAACTTCTTTCCATCATGTTGGTGCTATTGCCCGATTTGTTAACTAGAAGACATCTTTATCCTATATATGACAGCATCGCAGTGATGGGATGAAGATATTAACACATTCATAAACCAAGCGCTCACAGCTCATAAATCAGGCCGTATAATATCGAGTTTAGGTATTCTCTTGTAGAAAAACTGTTCCACAAACCAAACCGTTCCACCAACCTGCAGCGCATACAAAGACTGGCAGTTCTCTAGACTCAAACAGAAATAAAACTTTGGTAAAACTTAAGTAAAAGCAGCGCAGATGGCAACCATAGGACCAACAGTAAAATGTTTGTTGTTCACCAGTGTAAAATCTGAATCCCCATATTGCAGGGCTTACGCAAAGGTCTATCAACACAATCCCTGCTTTCCCACCTCTGCAAACGTACCTCTGACATCTCTGTTGAAAATATCCACTAGGACTTGTAAAGCGAGGTGTTGAGCTGCTAACTTACATATTTATTCTATTAATTTTAACAGCATTAAGCTGCTTTTAAACGTCAAACCTCCCTTGTAAGATTCTTTACTCGGACTGTTTCAGCACTTTGCATGCTCTGAAAAATGCCTCTAACATTTAGGAATCTGATAAAAGTATATTCCTACCAACCTTGCTTATTTTGTATCTACTAAGGTGTTAGTTAGGGCTGGGGGCAGGTTTAACACCACCCTACCTGTACAGCGCTGCTGGAGGCTAAACGTCACTCTTTCTTCCTATTTAAACCACGGTCAACTTCATTTTTTCCCCTGAACTGAACACAGTCCCCTAAAAAATCCAACACCCTTTATATTTAATTTCTTAGTAATGCGTTTGCTCTATGTTGTCTACTCTTGCTCTACAGCTTCAGCATTTTCCTGAAACGTGATGGAAGTGTTGACTCATGAAAAACAATAAAGAGAAGTTACCTTCTCCTGCGCTCCATTTTCAATAAAATTAATGACATCTAAACCCCAAACTACTCACTAACTTTGCCATATATTGCTGAAGGCTGAAAAGAAGTATGCAAGACACAGGTATCAAAATGCCAGGAGGAAAAGTTACATCAAAACTGCTGTCCTTGTTCTTGTTTCTACACGTATGACTACGTGTGAGAACGGGGTAGCAAACTCCCAAGATCTGCTGTGACAAAGTTAAGCAAAACTCAAATTTTGATTTTTTTATTTTTTTTTTCCAGGAGTGGACTGAAATAGATCTGCACTTTTAAAGAAGCCAGTTAGCTGCCTAAATCCCAGTTAATGTAAATGGCACTTAAGCTACAAACTACTGGGCTTTAAAAAAAAAACAGAGGGGGGG
>VXBH01001376.1:266205-282199 GCA_013400035.1 Rynchops niger | reverse complement strand
AGAGCTTAAAATTAACAGAGCTTATTTTGATTTCTTAATTTACATAAGTCCATTTGATTCTAATTTAGTTAACAGCAGCTAGAAAGCAGAGCTTCATATAGGTTGGTATTGCCAGTGCCTTCCTACGAAAATGATTTTCAGGCAAATGGAAGAACCTCAAGCCTACGTGTGTAACTAAACAATACGGTGCGCTGGTGAGCGAAAGGATTGCTTCCCAAGTTGAAACTGAGATAAATGGAAACACATTTTCCATTTAACAGTTCTAAGACCTGGAAAAGATTCGGCCCTCTTGCCTGGAAGACAGGTCCAGAGCAGGTTCTTACTACCCAAGTTACTGTCTTTGCTTCGAAATAGATTACTGAGTCAAAAATTAAAACATCCAGCCTTCTTTCTCCTCTCTTATCAGATGGAAGAAGTGTTTACATTTGTATTTTTCTTCGTACAAATGAAGTGATTTGAATAAGACTACTGAGACACCTCCCTGGAAAGGACTAGGTGGAGCACTCGTTTCTTTCTACAAAGAAATTTAACAGACACACTCAAGTGGGGACCCAGTGATCTACATACCTGCACTAACGTAACTTAAATATGATGGAGACAAAAAAAAAACCTATTAAAAAATTGGCTGTAAATACCTGCTTAACGCAGCGATGAATGAAAATTACACCAAACGTTCAGTCTTCCCTGTTTTCCTTTGTGAAAAAATATCAAGCTTTATTTTCTGTATTTCAGGATGCAAAAGGAAAATATTCCTTTTGGATGAATGTTAAAGATATATTCAGTTCTGAAATAGTATTGGAGCAAAGCTGGTTCTGAAACTGAAGAACTGCTGATATTTAAGGAAGGACAGGGCTTTCCTGCAGTGGAGTGGAAGCTGAAGCTCTCGGCAGCGGGCTGGGAAGAACTACCCGTCAATCCGACAGAGTACTTCTGCGTCCAGCGTCCCCTAAATCAAAGCTTCTGAAAAACATTTGCATTTAATTTTTCCACGTATTAATTTAAAAGCATTAGCGTTTCCTGAACAACATGCAATTCCCATTTAAAAGCAGACATGATCTATTACAAATTTAAGGATTACCACAGACATTCATCTCTATGAGGCAGCAAAATTAAACGTATTATCACTCCTAATTTGTCCCCAGAAGAGGTACAGGCTGTATTGTCTATGAGAAATGTCTTTGCGCTGTCAACTAATGACTGGTTTTTTACGACAGTAAGTAAAAAAACCCAAACAAGACAACTCCACCTCTGCCCCCAAAAACCACCCATAAAAGCATCACACCCTTCTCTTTTGCATGCATTTGTTTAAATTACTGCTCGAACCACATACATACTTTGAGTATTCCAGAAATTTTACCCCACGCATCCCGTCATGGTTTTATGGTGACTGTAACGGAAACGGCATCGGTTGCCAAACTTGGCAGGAGAAACATAAGACATGATGCAGATACAAAGCCCAAGTAATAAGGTGCTCATGCCTACGATATCTCCCATCTTTAACTTCTGAGGTTAAAACTTGTAGAAACACAAACTTTGGACACTAACTCCCGTTCAGGTCATCTGCCATGACCATCTCCTCAACAGGCAGTTGAGGGACTTGAGGAGAACTTGAAGTTGATGCTACTGTCCAACTCTGCCTTGACAGTTAATCAAGGTGAAAGATACATTTTTCAAAACTCCAGCAAAATTACAGGAAAACAACTAAGGAACCTAAGGCTGTTACTCTCTGGGCCAATGACTAAAGATGACTTAAATGTACTGGCCTGTCTGTACTGTTCTGCTCTACTAAAGAACCTAATACACCCGGAAACTCTCTCATTACTGATGTCCTGCTGCTATAGTGAGGATGACCGTCTTTAACCAAGCATGAAGTCCTCATTCTCGGTCTCATGAATGGCAATATGTGTGGGCAGAAATCCTGAAATCCATCAGCTTCAGAAATAAAAATTGTGTCACTTACAGGTTTGGACCTTAAAGAAATAATCAGCTTCTAACTTTCAAAAAACCCCTCATTTCTGGATGGCAGTAACAATAGCTGCAATATTTCTGCAAGTCAATGAGTTGTGGTAAATTCTTACCTGTAGGTTACCTGCTTACACGGAGAAGATGCAGAGTTACACACATGTGCAGCTTTTGACTTTCTCCATTTTGAAATCAACTGCTAATTGGAAGCAGCGTATTCTAGCTGACCATCTTTAGTGTCAATCCTCATATCAAAAAGATAAGTTTGCCGCATCTGTCTGAGGAGGAAAGTCCTAGAGAAGGAAGTCTTGACTCCAACCTAGGTGTTAGGTTAGAGTCCGAGGCATCAGGTGTGTTTTGGGTACACACACAGCTGACACCATTCCTAGTCTCCCTCTCTGCACCTTCATCCTCAAGTGCTGGTTGCACCATCCCCATCATCTCGACAGTGGCTCCTCTGAGTTCAGAGACCTTTTGGACGCATCACGCTCCCCAGCTACCACTTCAGGAAGACAAGATCCATCACAGTACAAAATAAATGAAAACTCTGTGCATAACATTTCTTTTCTTGGAATCAGGAGTATTTTTGGCTCAGTATCTTCCTCTGGCACCTTTACACTGTTCTCTATCCTTTTCATCTTTCTCAGTTTGTCCTTGGATTCAGTGGACGCCACTTTCGCTTTCTGAATGACGAATAGGCCACTGCATCCTGGAGCAGGAATTTCTTCAGACTGATTTCTGCAACTGTTTTGGATCTAGTGTACTTTGAATAAATATTAATATATAGTTTAAATGATAAATCAAAATACACACTAGACACAAATTATTTGAAATAACAGTAAAATAAAATAAACCATTAAATATATCCGTTTATGCAGATCCATGTTTACATTTACTACCCACCCCCCAAAAAAACCCAACCTCAAAATTGCATTAAGAGATCGGGAACGATGTATTACCCCTAAACGGAATACTGTGGCAGGGAAGAACTGTTGTGGGGAGGGCTTGAAGGAGAAACTGTTGACTGGAGGCAGAGCACCAAAGGAAGCAGTCTCCTTTCCCTACAACAACGCAGCACAGCCTTTCAGAGGACAAGATTTGCAGACTTCTGAAATCTACTGCTTTTACTTTTCTGGAAAGCACCGCCGGTTTGAAGGACACAATCTGATTGTGTAAGAGGTCACGACTACGTACCACATTTCAGCTACCATGAAACACGAAGATCAGGGAACTATTAGAGAGATTATTTCTTGAATGCCACGAGGTGGTATTTGTGACAAATGGCATCTGATGCGTTTATTGAGACATATTTCGGTTTTCTCCATATGCACGCCTAATTACCACATTAATGAAGGCTATTGCCATAAAGGAACAGCAAGGCTGTCTCTGCTAAACCTCCTTGAAACTCACGCAGAGAAAAACAAACATTGCCTTCCATATAAATGACTACTTTAGAAGCCATTACTGATTAATGTCGCGTATTTTCTCTCAGCCTCTGATGCAAAAGATGCCAAAGGAATGTTATCACAAGGGGTTGTTTGCACAGCTTTAGAAACGACTGTAATCTACCAACTATCCGACACAATACTCAGGTAGAGCAGGTAAGAATTAATTGGTACCTCTCCCCCCCCACCAGAATTTCAGATGCTGAAACTGTTTTTCCCTTTATTGAACCAGCTCGGCCTAGACTAGCTTGTCCCGCAGTGACGTGTATATTGAATACAAATCAGACAGCATAGCTTTAAATCTGTGTTGCAGCTCTCATTTCCAATTCGAGAACTGTACTATAATCATAAGCTTCTGGTGGATGAAAGGAAATCAGCTCTCTGAATATTAGCTAATGCCACATTTGCAAGTCCTGAAGAGATCTGTGCTGTTTAAAAAAAAAATAGATCATTTCTCGTGAACCTATATATATGAATCGCTTTGTACTGCTCGACTGATAGAAGCGATGCCTGTGCTGGGATTAAACCCTTTTCATCATAAAACCTCATCTGGTTCGGAGTCCAAGTCCATCAAACCTTTTCCCTTTAAAGTCCCGCCTTTGATTCTACATCAATTTATTCAAACCGCAGCTGGGTGGCTGAAAACGAAAGGACAGCATCATTTAAACCAACCATGTTCCTAACTTGAAAGAAGGGCTATAATTAAAAAAATGGGCATAAAAGAATGGAAATGGGATAATATTTTTTAATGGTAGTTCAAAGGCCGACAGATGTCAGAGCCTTTGAAGATGTCAGTACACTGAGCAAGAAGTTGCCATTAAATAGTTTGCCTGAGAGGTGAAGCAGCTTTTTAATGACTGAAAAAGCCCTTGCAGACACATCCTTGTGTTTTTAATTTGTCAGAGTTTCTGCAGTATTTTCTGATTAATGACACATGATTATAACTGCATAGCATACATATTTTTATACTTGGTTAGATGAATACTTTATTCCACATTCCTTCAGTGCCAGATAAGAACAGGAAAGCTTTACTACAGAGTCCAAAACTATTCAGATTGCTCAAATATTTATGGTAATTCGAGGGGATTGGCCAGATACAGAGCTACTATGTGTTGCTACCTTTTGTTCTTTAATGGTGCTATTACTACTGCCATCACAACGCGCACGCATTAAGTGAGCACACGAGCCAGCAAGGTATTGTAGCCTTCTTGTGCACTAAACAATCAGAGCTTTCATAATTCACTGACGAACAAAGTCATCAAATCAAAATAGCATTTAGAAAAATGCCTCAATTGATCCTAAACAATACAAACAATGGCTGCCAATCTACTGTAAGTGGAAAATAACTATTCTCAGAAAAAAAACCATATTGCTAGGAAACCTCATGTTCAGAGGAAAAGCACCAATATTTATAAATGCAGATAAAGCAAGCCCCCATCTTGGGCTGAGAAGATGCTCCTGCAATATCCTTCGTCTCCCTGCTAAAGTATGCAAATTTTTTTTCTCCATTTTCACCATGAATGGAACACGTAGTAGCCCAAAACCCAGGGACAATGTGTTTTGCTCCCAGGAATCAGCTCTCGGATCACTACAAGAGTCTGTTGTGAAAGCCAAGAGGCTGCCAAGCCGAGCCCTGGGGAAGGACAGGAAAAGCCAGTACCGCGTGCCTTGCCTTGTGTCGCGCCTTCACGTGAAAACACAGTCATCACAAGGGAATTTGGTTAACGTACTGTCCTTTCTGCTCTTCCAACCTAGATTCAGCTTGTTAATGGGATCATAAATAGAAATATGATGAACTTGGCTAAAACTCAATGTACAGAGAGATTGGAGGTACCTTAGCAGAGCTTTGTGAAATCAGTTGCTGGTGTCCCCAGAACGTTCACCTGATCTCATAAGTATGAATATTTGGCTTGCTGCAATCGATATCCACCAGGAACCTCTTTGCAATAGCCGTGCTGCCTACTACCACCACCAGAACTTCCTCGAGGGGAGGAAGATAACTGTTGGGCAGGCGCTGCTACTCGGACGTCGCATGCGTCGACAACTGGAGATGAAGAAGGCTGTTAGCAACCAATGTTCTGCTATGTGTTCAAAACACCGTGCAGTTATCCAACTGCAAAAGCAAGCGCTGGAAATTTTGAAAAGGAAAAGTCAATGGCTGCAGAGAGAAGAAATGTAATTCTGAAATTTAATTCTCCCAAAGGTATTTATTGAATGATTACAGAGTCCTGCTAGGAAAAAATATAACTATGTTAGAATTCCACTATAAAGGATGTGTAGAAATGTACTACTTTCAGTACAAACAACTGTAAATCCAATTTCCAACTAACCTGCAGCTTGCTTCCTCAAGTTATTCTAAAGTTACCCTTCAAAGAGTTTTATTTAAAAAGCAAAACAAAACCTAATCTACCACACATCACTAGAATACTTGAATTTATCATGAATCTCAGCAAGGTTTGAAACCTCGGGCTGCGTACATTACATTGCACACTTTTGCTGCTTTCCCTAGAAAATAAACCACACGCGCGGCCAGAACCTGCTCAGCAGGATGGGGTGGAAGCGGCCACCGGGAACAGCAGCTACGGCCAAGGTGTTGACCGGAGCAACGAGGAGAAGAGCTGAGTCCCTCTGCCACCCACATCTGAGGAGCTTGGCAGATCCTGGGGCTCTCGGCAGGAGCGTGGGGACAGGGGCAGGCTCTGGGCGTAAAAAGCACGGGGAGCGAGCTCTACTCGTCCGCTTCTCTCCAAAGGTTGTTCATGTTGCCATCATACAGAAACGTGGTACTTCTGTACCGATATTACTATAGCACTATGGTAAAATTAGGAAAATAAAATAGCGAATTTTGAGCAGCTATAATTTAGCTGAAACAAAACTTCAGAGAACAAAGAAAAGGCACTTCTCTAAGCTGTGGGACTTTCTGCTGAATTTCAAATTAATTTTACAAGCTAAAGGAACATTACCCACAAAAGACGTGTCAGACTCATGAATAAATATTACAAGATTCCTCTAAAATGGGAAACGTCAGACACCCTGAAAATGATGTTTTGTTACAGAAACCCACATAAGCACGCAACGCTGAGCCATTCAGATTCTATCCATTAGAGGGCAATAATACATACACACACACACTCACACATGCGCGCACAAACACACTCTCTCACACACCTCCAACTGACTTCTGCAGGAAAAGTAGTGTTTTCCCTCTGATATTACCAATGGTATATCGACCGCTTGAGTCCTGTTCCATTCTCCCCCCTCCACTCCCCAAGAACAGTACCCAACAGATCAAATGTTACAAAAACAAATCATTCTTTAAATTTGCTTTTCTACAAGGAAATGGATACAATCATAGATTTAGAAGGCTTACAGTTAGTTGTTATAAACACGGCTCGAGTAGATTGAACAACTAGCGCTTACATATGTAAATCTTTAAAAGGGTTCCTAAACTTTGAACAGACAAACATGTTCTCCCGGGCTCATCTCCCACCTGAAGTCAAACGCTTTTCCTTTTCCAGTCAGTCACATAAGAAACCTTCGATAACAGCAGCCACTGCAGACGTGGCAAGTACCCGATACACTTTAGATGTCTCTCAACCCTGCAGACAAACCACGGAAGGGCATTTTTACTATGTCATTAGTAGAGCCACTCGAGGGAAGCAGCTCACGTGCTGCCTCTACTGCTTCCTTGCTCCCACCATGTCAGCCTACTGATAAACCCCACTGTTTATCACGGGGCTCAACCTCCTGCGCGCTGCACCCGCTTCTGACACCCCATAGGCACATTTATGTTATGAGCTTACCGGCACAGGAACTGCCTGGTATTATATATTTTCACCACCACAACGTAGACTCAGACCCCTGAGAGGATTCCAGCAATACAAATAATTACCATCGGCCCCTGAACTACTGCTTGTCAACATCTTATTAGTTACAGGATTGCTGGAGCTTAGAGTGTCACACGGGCACCTGGAGCAGTCATATAATGACCAGTGAGTCCTATGAGCATCCAGACTACATTGATTTGTGTTTGGGGTTTTTGTTGTGTTGTTTGTTTGTTTGTTTGTTTTAATATGTTACTTTGCAATGACCACTCTGTATTTCACTAGAAACAGTAATTCAGGTAACGATTTCAATTAACAGGTAGTTGTTTCCATCGCCTGTTGAACAAGCATTAATTTTATGTTATACTAGATGTTTCATTGAAGATCCGAATTCAACCTTGTAGGGTCCAAGATGCAGACGCAGACTAGCACATGTGCCCTCGACAGGGTCAGGCACCTCGAACTCGGCAATCCCCAGTGACACCAGATACAGCGGGAGAACATCCAGCTATTCTCATATCCCAGCCTGCTCCGTGTTTGCAGTGGCTCTGCCTTTCCAAAAATCACTTTCCCCACTATTTCTCTTTTCTAAAGTCATTTTACAGATGCCAATACAGCAGAAAGCACAGACTACAAAAGAATTCAAGCTGTCAGAGACAACTTTAGAAGAACTGTACCACCCGTATGAAAGATGGAGTTCACTCTTCCTGGGATTTTCAGGTCTGTTTCAAGTGAAAACACCGTGTCAGGTTTTTTTGTCGCCTTTTCTTTTTTAAAACTACATTGGTGCTGTTTCTATGAACGCTGAAGAACAACTCTAAAACCTGAAAACGTAACGTTTAGAACCAGGCCAATATTTTAGAGGCCAAAAATAAAGTTCGCTTATTTGCAATATTTCAGGAGGACTTTCATACATATGAATACAAGTTACTATGAGATGTGTAATTGCAGTTTGAAATATATTGTTTTCTCCATTAAACAAAAATCTACGGCATCCCTGACATCGATTTCTGTCATTTTGTCATGATAAACACTCAGGCATTAAGTACCTTCCACATCACGCGCGCAGGCATGATTCCAATTAGTGCTGAATAGAAGACAAAATGTCAGCCTAATAAGCTTCAATTTGCAAAGTCTTTGAACATTTGATGATATCATCACTTTGCCAATCATTTCTTGTACTTTGGCTTCTCTTTTTCCCACATCACCTTCCCTGTCAAAAGACAGTCTTTCAAATGTACAGAAACGGAAGACATGAACAACGTCAGTCACGGGTCTGACTGAGCTAAAAGATCCAAAACCGACTCCCCAATACATCCACAGAGAACTATGATGTGCACAATATTCCCTCAAAGCTAATTTGCTGCCAACATGTAGAGTAATTGGGGGAGAAAGTCTACTTTAAAGTCATACTGTGAAAAATATCTTTTCGTATGAAATCGACACTAAAGACCTGACATCACTGTCAAGAGTCTGTGCTGCTCTTTCAAAATGAAGGAACAGTATTTGTTAAAGTAAGATGGCAATCATTTCTCATGTCTTCAAAGGTGACCGGACCAAAGGACAGCTCTGCTGTCTGACTTCATATTGAAAATACTGTATTTTAAAATAATGTATTTTCTTTCTAATTCGCTTCTAAAAAAAAGAAATAGTGAAAAAGGTCGGTTTCCAAGAAGAAAAAAGGACCACTTGCAACAAGGGCAAATACAGTTCTGTAAGCTTGAACGCACACACCTAGCACACGTCCAAAGCCTATAGCTGAGGACACACAAAGCTTTGTCTATCCAGAATTTCTCCAGATATTTAACCTGAAATCTCTGCTCTTATCTGGGTTTGAAGGAAAAGAGAAACACAAAAAGGCAGCGGAAAAGACAAGGAGATAATGAATCCGGATGGGAGGTGTACAAAAGAGTCCATGGGCCCTCCAAGGCCCTGCCAGGGCAGCCGGTCCTGCCCGAGGACCAAACGCCGAGTCCCAGTTCTGAAAAGGAGAGGCAGGCCATGGTCTCTTCTGAGCTGAATCCGCGGAGCAGGTGGGCCACAGCGGGGCTGACCACAGACACGAGCAGTGACCGACAGGCTGTTGGGACAGGTCCAACACCGTTCCTGGCATTGTGCCGGGCTGCCCCACTTCTAAGGTTTGCACATCCATGGAGCCCGGCCAGGAGACCTTCGCTGGCACATATTTGTTACTCGCTGCTCAGAACCGGCAGGAGACAAAACCCAGCCCACACCACACGTGGTGTAGCATGGCAAGAGTCGGACGGTTTTGGTAGAAAAGGAGATCAAGCAGCTTGGAAGGGGTGGATCTGAAACCGCCTCCTGGCACTGAAGCAAGGGGAGGGAGCTGGGAGGACACACCAGCACGGCACCGGCGTGAGGAACGGTGCTGAAAGAGTGCAGAGCACTTGGCTACCCCTCCAGCTGATGGGTTAGCAAATTCCTAACATCTGAGGCAGAAACGGAGATTTCTCGAAGAGTTGCTGCTGACAGCGGGGTTGGGCCAGTGGGCAAACATCTGCAGAGATGTTTAACAGCGAAGGGCTCAGCCCGGTGTCTGTGCCATCACCTTTCAGATGCGCAGATGACCCATCATGGGGGTTTGGGTTGGTTTCTTTTCCCGCTCATAGCTCCTGTCTGTGAAATAGAGGAAAACCAGAGGATTCTTCCGTTTTTCTTCTCGACTAAAGCGATATACGGAGGAATAAGCAGAGCAGTGGTAGGGCACCCAGGACAGTGCAGTTTGCCATAAGCATCTCAGCTGCAGTTTGTTACTGGTTTTCCACTTGAAGGTTTCTCTGTAATACTTTAATGTGGGAGCGTGCGGAGCTTTATGGATGGTCTCATATTTCTCAACTGACATATCTTCAGCCAAAGTATGTCAGCTACAGGAGAGGGCAAGGCTTTTCAACTGGCTTTGAGATTTCTTCTTCCCCCATCACAAACCACATAAAAGAAAAATACAAATAATCAGCTCTCCAAAATTGCTACTTATTACATCATCATGAAACCGTCTGCTGGACCCTGCAGTGGTATTGAGTAATATCATTACTTAAACCATAAAGAGGTTGTATTTATTGCTCAAAATTGGGAAAATTAGCATCCATATGGATCCTATTGTTTTAAGACCAGTAATACTGCCAAAACAAGTGGTGTTAACATTCCAAACTACAGATTGTCATAATTTCTCGTCTAGTGTTTCATTCTTTCATTTGGTATTTATAATACCTTTAAATTGAGGAACTGAATGGATCATAAAATCTCTCCTATCAGATAAATCGTTTAACAGCTAGACTACTGTTCAAAACTTGATTTATGGTGGGAGTGAGTGAATGGAATTAACATCTGCTGACCTAAGGAAGAGAGACTAAATTGATTTTGGATAATCTTTTTCTACAAACAGGGACAAGAGAAAAAGCACACGCTAAAAAATTTAACTACTTAATTTGCAATACACAGCACCTTAATAGGTAGTCACAGACAGGATATCCTAACCTCCATCCCTGGAAAAATTATGGAGTAAAACTCCATGAAATTAATTTCCAAGCATATGAGGAATAAAAGGGTCACTGGGAACAGCCAACCTGGATACACCGAGGGGAATTCATGCTTGACCAAACTGATTGTCTTCTACAATGAAACGACTGACTCTGTGGAAACAGGAGAACTGCCAGTGCCTTTTATCTTGACTTTAGGAAGGCTTTTGATACAGACATTTATAGCAGCCATAGACCAGCAGAGACACAGACTGGATGGCTGTACTACAACGTGAGTGGAGAACTCAGTGGACCACTGGGTTTGAAGAGCAGGTGTCAGCAGGCAACCAGCTACAAGTGGCATTCCTCAAAGTTCAGATGGGGCTGATACGGCTTAACATCTCCACCAAAGACTCGTATGATAGAACACAATGAACCTTGTGTAATATTGTGGATGGCATCTCTTGAGGTGGAAGTGGTCAGTATGTTGGAGAGCAGGGTTGCCATTCACATGGACCTCAAACTCTGCAAGCTGGAGGAACGGACCAGTAGGACCTTCAGGAAGTTCACCAAACTAGGTTTATTGAGCCTGCAGAACAGAAGAGTAAGGAGAAATCTAATTGCTGTCTTCGACTGAGTGTAAGGAATTGTAGAGAAGACAGAGGCAGACTCTTCTTGAAGGCGGCAGTGGAAGGACAAGAAGTTACCCTTTCAAATTGTAACAACAGACATTCCAACCGGATATAAAGGAAAAGAAATTTCACAATGGATTAGTAAAGTACTGGAGCAGGTTGCAAGGTTGTGAAATCTTCATCATTGCAGATTTTCAAAACTCAGTTGGACTTGGCCGTAAGCAACATGATGTAATTTTGACGTTAGACCTGCTTTGAGTAGGAGGTTGGACACGATGACCTCCAGAGGTCCTTCCAACCCAAATGACTCTATGATGCTGGGAAAAAACTTCAGTATGAATCCTGATATTACGTTAGAGGACGTCCCTTCAGCCATCCAGTGGAGTGTTTGAAGTAGATACCGCGCTGCTGTTTTCCCAATTGCTGTACTTGTTCTATGGATTGGGAGAAGTCAACTTCCTTCTATTCAACAACTCTCTGAAGTAAATTGTAAGATAACACTAAAAAGCAATCTTCAAAAGAACTAAAAACATTCATAAAGAATGCTGTGAGTAAGCACCCCCTTCTCTGTACAGCAGACATTTACCAAACAAGTTTCGTTGTAATATTTGGAACAATCTAGTATCACAGAAACGACTTTCAAAAGAGAAGATTTAGACTCTTACACTTGGAAGTAATATCAATAAGCAACTTTAGGGTCTGGTTTTACCATACACTGAACCTCAAGTAGAAAGCACGTGCTCTTTTTACTTCAAAATCAAGATCTTATATTGTAAGTTGACCATTTCTGCAAAGTAACACAGTGGTTTTGCCTCTCTGCTTAGAAATTACGTTACGCCATCTCAAATGCTGCAGTTACTATCATATTTGGTGTTTACTTATATACTTGATCATTTCTTACTTCACTATTCCTTTATATAACTTTATATAACTTTTAAAAAATAAGTTCACATTACGTATAGCTTATTGTCTTATAATCATTCGTTGTAACCATCACACACAGACTCTATATGCAAAGCCACACCTACTGTATGTGCTAAAAACTGGCATAAAGATCCTTTACCCTGCTGATGAGCACGACTGATGTCATTGGGCTTTTTCAGATAAATTATTCTGTATTTATTAACTATGCAGGAAATAATCACTCATTCCTAAACAGGGAGTAATGGTGTAAAATGAAATTACTGCCATATGATATACACCCTGCCCCTACACAAGTGAAATTATATACTCCACCTTTTCAGCTGCCAGTATTTAAAATATGAAATTAATATAAAATGTTGACTACAGTCTAAAACCAACTACCATATATATTCAATTTCATATTCTATATACAGAAAGTCCATTTTGCTGAAAAGAACTCCATCTCAGAATCAGAGTTCATTTTATGTGATGAGCTAGTTTCTATGGCAACTGCTTTCTCTTTTACATACACTGTAGACAGCACAAAACGTCAGGTCTCTCCTAAGCTAACTTAACATTTTTAATCAGCAAATGATAATTTATGCACCATTATGTATGGCTTCCAAAAATGTCTTCAGTAAACATTTCAAATGCCGAACGGCCTGAAGTATAAAAGGACAGATGAGCAAGTAAAGTCACACCTCCTGCGCTGAATTCCTCACTAATTTCACTTGTATCATAAAAAGTGAGTCAAGGAAAAATGTGGAAGAGATCATAGATGATCGCCCACTACAGCACAAAAACACTTTGATGGTTCCACTAAGCGAGGAAGTGGCAGATGTTTATAGCTTGTTCAACAGCCTTTTGCAAGGCATCTCAAACAGAAGCAGCAGCTGAGAAGTGGGGACCAGAAGCAGAGGGCTCGATGCAGAACAACAAACGTGGCAAGGTGGCTTCATCTGAGCAGGGAAGGGGAAGGTGCCCAGGAGGCACCACCTGGATGAAGGGCTTGATGGACGGAACCCTGAGCCTGAACTGTGTGCTGAACTGTTTTAGGGCAAAGGCCCGTTTTTCCCCCTAATCTCAGAGACTGTGTCTATGATACAGCCCAAATTCTTCCCACGGCTCCTCTGCATGCGCTCAAGTACAGCTGAAACTAGCTGTGTTGATTACTGGAGCCCAACATGGGACGGTATGTGAGTATTTCCCCAGGAAACCGGTGCATTTGGCCATTCCATTGAACTCTCAACTTCACCATAATACTATTAAAGCCCAGTTGGAACGTCTCTATAGGACCCATCATCAGATCCTTGACTTTAGTAGATATTCCCCATCAATGGGATCCAGCCCAACCCTGAGTCGGCAGACTATGAATAACAACCAAGGAAAACCACGCGAGCGCTGCAACAAATATTTGGTACTTTAAATATTTTACATCGACAGTCATGTTGATTACCCTGGGCTCGTCGCTGGTAAATTAAACATGCTGCAGTATAGCCAAAAAGCTTCTGTTTAGGAAAGGCTAAAAGGGACCGGCTGTCTGCCTACAGAAGTCTGACTGTCAGCCCAATAGCTACTCTCCAAGTGAAATATAACAAAAAAATATTTAGATTGCAACTCCATTATTTAGATTGTCTGCAGAGAAAGCCTGCATAGCAAACAATGCATTTCTTCTCATGCCAAAGACATCCTCTACTGAGAAAACAAAAAGAAGTCAAAGAAAAAAATGAGTCACAGAATTTGTTTACTCAAAATTGTATAGAGAAGTGACTTCAGTAGCACCACCGACATCTGAATGCTTCACAGGCTACGTCTATCTGTACCCTCCAGACACCATCAAGCAAACTGCTTCCACAGATACTGGAATATCATCTCTGTGGAAACTGGCGTTTGGAGATATTAGAACAATTACATGAAGTAGAAGAGTTGATCAGTGATTTATCTGTGCGGTAAGAACAGGGTCTTTCAGATCAAAGTTTCAGAAAGTCTCCTATTGTGAAACAAATGCTCCCGAATTCCTTCTGTATCAGTACAGCACTGAAAAGTTATGCTACAGCAATATTTACACACAGATAGAAATTGTGCATATGTTGGGGTATTTAGTTATCATTAAACAAGTATGTAATATTTCTATTCATTTTTTTTCTGTATTTTCTCTTGTCAAGAGTTGATAGAGCTCTCCATCAGACAAACATTCAGACTGACTACACATACGGAGGCAAGATAAATCTCTTTTATTCCCCCCACTTTGTTGATACAGTAATTACCTATACAGAACCATAAACACATACCAAGGATTTGCTGGAACGAAAATAACGAACATTGCTGGGATGAAAATAATGATCATTACAGTATTTTTTTTTTATTGCCAACTCAACAGGCTCAAAGAGCTCGGAATGAATTCAGACCAAACCAGGTGCAAAGCAACAGCTGCACTAAGATCACTGTTCACAAGTGCAAAGAAGCAAATTTTCAAAGAGGAGAAGCCAGGAGAGAAGGGAAAGGATGCCCTATACATTGGGCCTCAGGGAAGGAGCCGCTGATTTCTGCGAAGGTAAAGCAAATGGGGTGGTAAAGGCCAAGGGGATTACCAGAAGTGCAAAAAACCAAGAGAGGAAAAGGGAAACAGATACTTCGGCCACGGGAAAACACCTCATTAACTCTTCTCGCCGCCTCCAGCCTGCTCCTTTTGTATAAGAACTTCCATTCTCAATGTGTGCGTGCGCGTGACTTCAGAACTGCTCGAGGTTTTCCTTTTCCAACCAGTAATGGTTTATACCGAGAGCCCGAAGATACCCCCAAACACCAGCGACCTGCTCTTAAAGCAGCCTCTTTTTGGAGAGCGTGACCAGCGTATGTTAAGGTGAAATATCGTGACGCCAGCGACAAATACGGGCAAAACGTGCCTCAGCGCTTGAGCTGCTCTTGACCCAATTACCAATGGATGAAAACAGCGGACTTGCCAATTATCTCCTAACAGAACCTGGAAAAAGAATTCAGCTTCCTCACAGAAACTTTTCCTCTCGCTTTAGTGTAAAGCGCTATATTTGAAGTTACCAGGGTACATTTTTTTCCTTCTTCTTGCCCGCAGGTCAACGGTCAAAGAACAAGCACGAAAACGATCCAACTTTGTACAGCAGCTGGAACATGAAAATCTTTGAGCTGGTTGAGGGCACGTGTCAGACGGTGGGGAGAGAATGACATTCACAGCATAAAGGGAAAATATAAGGGTACCACTGGCACCACAGCCCATCGGTTATTAAAATTCCCTAACCCTGCTACCTGATTTCGCAGAAGCAAACGAGATGTGTTATTCTCTGTCATCGGAAATCTTGCTTCAGAAAATTGCCAGTTCAGTAGCAAGGCTGCTTTATTAAAACAAAAGCAAGATCTCTATCATCCAAGGAGTTTCTCTGTTTCATGAACTAATGTATAAAATAAAATTATTTAGGGAGGTGGGGAACGAATGGCCAACCGCACTGTAGCTTAAAAGTGCTTCTTAAAAAATCCAGATAATATAAAAGAATCAAAATTAAACAGAAGTAGTGATTCTAAACTACCTTTTTAAAAAAAAATAAATCCTGTATTATTAGCTACTATTTAAAGAATAACAATATTATGGCAGTGCATAGAAAACGCATAGGATTTAAAAGACTACAAGAACACAGCATGCTATAAAAGCCTCTGTACTGCTTTGACTTTTATTGACCTACATGTCAATTTACTCCTCCCCAAGCATTACAACCGTAGGT